>CAJQZJ010033863.1:646575-674738 GCA_907164525.1 Lophiomys imhausi
TCTTACAGTGGAGGTTCTTCGATGCTTATCTTCTACTTGGAGTAGAATAGGGGGTGCTGTCAGGCGCTGATATGTCTCGATATCAAAAAAAATCTTGTATTTAGATAAGCAAATGTTGCTTGTCTCTTAGCAACTTGATTACTGGGTAGTTTAGAGAATATCTGTGATAGACTGTCATAGTAGCTAACAAAGTGACATGTTTGCATGACTAGGAGTTTGTTTTACTTAACTATCCTAGACCGTTTTAGACGGTTGGTATTAAGAGGTCAGAGCTTCACATTTTATTTTTAAGTATCTCTAGGTATGATACCATTAGGAAGCGTTACCTTTAAATTTGTATCAATATAAATGTCATTTTTAAAGAAAAAAATTACAGTGGTATTTTAATAGTATAATTTGATGGTTTACTCTTAATGATCATTATTTGTAGAACCTTTAAAAGTCCAAATGATTGCTTACTAAACGACAAGGACGTGTCCTCATCTTTTTTCATAGAAGCCTTATTTGTAATAGCTAGAAACTGGAAATAACCCAGATGTCCCTCGACTGAGGAATGGATAAAAAAAACAAAAAAAAAACAAAAAAAAAAACTGTCGTACATCTACAGAATGGAATACTACTCAGCCATCAGAAACAGTGAAATCATGCAATTTGTAGCCAAATGGATGGAACTAGAGAAGCTTATCCTGAGTGAGATAACCCAGACTCAGAAGGATGCACATGCCATTTATTCACTTATAATCGTATTTTAGCCATATAGTACAGGATAACTATACTACTACCAATGAACCAAAGGGAACATGAACATAGACTTTGTTTCCTGTCAATGAGATACTTTTTCCTAGTGATGCTGCCTTGTAGGGCCCCAATGTATGAGGAGGCTTTTGGCCCTCATATGACTGCTGAACTGGGGCAGGGAACTGATATGTAGGGACTCTCCACTCCAGAGGAGTGGGATGGAAGGGATAGGGGGTAGAGGGTGGGAGGGCGGGACTGGGAGAGGTGGAAAGAGGGCACTATGATGGAGATGTATCCTGAAGTAATAAATAAACATTAAAAAATAATTGTTTTTGAAGTTCATTATTAAAATTCTTTTAACTCATTACGTTATCCCCACCTGTGTATGAATGTAAACACATTGACATAGAACACAGGAATGTCCCAATTCATCCATTGACTATGAAGATTGGATGAAGTTAGGTGATGGCTATGGATTATAATATTATTTTATCAAATTACACACACATACACATATATGAGAGAGAGAGACAGAGATAGATAAATAGATAGATAGATAGGTAGTTAGATAGATAGATAGATAGATAGATAGATAGATAGATAGAGATCTGATGAAAAACAAAAACTTGAATTTCAAAGAACAGTTGCCCAGGACTGACAGTTAAAAAAGAACAAGTTCACTTTTCATTGTAGATGAAACTGGGGGTTAAAAGGTGTATCCTTCTTACTGCCTTCATTGCCATGCTAACTGAGAGAGCTTCAGGTAGCTCCATTGTGCAGTTTTTGTTGTTTTTCCTAAATTATTAATTTCTGTTTTACTTGGAAAATCAAAATTGAACCTTGTTCTATAAGTTGAGATTTCTCCACTCTTTAGAGTTACAATCAAATTTTCTTTCACTTTTCTAAAACCATGTAGTTTTCTTTAATCTCTTTGGGAATTTCCTGTGGCCATGGGACAATTGTATCTGAATGACTACAGACACACCCTAGACTGCTGTGGTTTCCCACTGACTTTACCATATACTGAATATGGTTTAGTGTCTACCTGCTCCATCTTCACCTCTTCTTCCGGCTTGCTTTTTGGATAAGACTGAACTGTTACTGACTAGGTAGTCCCACATGCCTCTAAACTTGGAACTATGCTTTTATTTCAGCCTCCTAGGTGCTGGGATTTGTGTGCCAGTGCACCTAGCTTAGGATACTCTCTCTTTTTTTTTCACTTTGTGTAACCCTTATTTTTTTAATAATTTATTTTTTATTTCTTCAAGTTACATCTCAGTCACAATCCCTTCCCTACTCCCCCCTCCTGTCCCACCCTTCCACCCTCTTCTCCCTCAGCCACCCCATCCTCTACCCCTTTTTTTTAATTGTGATGCAAATTAGTATGAAAGCTGAGTTAGATATAGAACTTTAAACTCATGGAGATGGTTAGATAGTAGAATGTTAAAGTGCGGTACCAAATACATATGGACTGGACATTGGGAATGTACGCTAAACCATATAACCCTCATAACTGTGGCCTAATTACCTCTGTTGTTTTGTATTGTTATAAGAGAAAGAGCCATTTGTTGGACTGATAGGGGGAGCTATTGGGGGGTGGAGAAAGATATACCTTAAACTAAAAAAAAAGAAAAGAGCTTAGGATACTCTTAATTGTGACTATTAGCAATAGCTAAGACTCATAGATATGAGAAAAACAAGTGCAGTAAGAGAGAACACAGGGAAATCTTTTCTGTTTTCATTGCAGTAAACCTAAAATTCTTGAAGGGAACAAAACAGCTTTATATTTATTTAGTTTGAGTTTTTAAAAAAATTGTTACTTTTTTTTCATAGACTGTATTTTGATTACTTTACCTCACCTAACTCCACCAAGATTCCCCACATTCCAGCTCCCACCTTCATGTTCTCTTTCTCTCTGTCTCTTGAACAAAAAAAAAGGAAAGAAAACAACAAAATCGTAACAGGAAGCTTTTTATTACATTTATGCAGAGAAACAGTGATTAGTAAACTACTTATTTAGGTTTAAGTAATGAAACTTATTAGAGCAAATAATACCATTTTGAGATTATTTTGAAACAACTAATAAATCCTACAGCAGTTAAGAAGAAATGTGAATACCCAACAGACAAGGAAGTTTAAATTGAGTTATTGCAAGAGTTTTGTTCTATTGTTGATGGATGGCCCACAGGTGACATGCTTTTACTTGATCAGAAGATAAAAAGAATAGAAACCTTTAGACCATTTGTACATTATTAAAGTGAGTTGCAATTCAAGAAGACATCTGATTCCACTAAATCAGCCAAGAGGATGTAGAAAACACATGGTATTTCAGGCCAAAGGAGAGCCCCTTGAAGAACTTCAGACTTAGAATCCATCTGAGCACATACTGCCTTCATAATTTTGAATATCTATTCCCAGCACAGTGCCTGGCACATAGTACTGGCTTAGTAAATGCCTGAGGAGACAAGACATTCTTGCAATGCTGCTTGAAAACTTATGGAAAATATTTACATAAATATTTTGTATTCAGTAGTTTTCCTTTTTGTTTATGAGTATAGTGGAGTCCAAATGAATTATTGCTGCTAGTGCTCAATTTTGTAGATTCAATTTGCTTTGTATTTTTATGTTAAGCAAAAGTATTATTTTCAGGCTTGAAGATAAAAAACACTGACTCATAAAAATAGTAAAATAATGTACACCTAAGAAAGAAACTAAACAGATTTCAAGGTTTGTTATTCTCCAGTAACGCTGTGCTTCATATTTTAAACTCCAAAATCCATAATGTTTTCTTTTTTTAGGCTCCATAAAACATGTCTGCAGTTGACTACATTGTTTAAATACATTTTATATGCATTTGGCTTCATTACATATATTTATGTGATTCTCATTCTTCTTAGTTGTTACTCAGTAAGTGTTTTATCTTTAGTATTTGAAAAAATTTTAAGAGAAAATGGGTTTTGTACCTCAGGAAAACTACAATGTGAGATTACTCAAAAGCATGATTTTAAAACAAAGAAATACGTTCTTCCTCTTTTGCTTGCTCAAGTTCTTAATGCAACAATAGCATGATATTTCTATATGCATATGAGACAGAATGGACTCTGTCCTTTCAGAAAAATTGAATACTTTATTACTGATGCTACGGGCACTCAAATTTCCTATAGCTATTCATTTGCTTAAAAACAGAAGTGTCTAGGCCTGGTGTTGTGTACTTGCTATCATAGCAATTCTGGAAGCTGAGTTAAGAGGATCCTGGGAACAAAGCATGCAAAGCCTGGGCTGGGGAGACCTTATCTCAAAACAATTATGAGGCAAAACCAATCTGACATACATAAACCACAAAACAGCCAGAAGCAAATAAAAAATATAAATGTGACTGTTTTGAGAGTTTATTGGGAGAAAGCCTGTAGCAGTTTTCACAAAACTTTAGATGACTATGATACTTTTAAAGAAATGAGTTGTGTTGCAGTTATTATATGCTTAGTGCATTTCAATACACATGGAATAATTCATTTTTCCATGAGTGATATGCAAAATGGAGGCCCATACAGGAGGATACAAAGTTAGCAATTCCTGGCCTTTGCCAATTATGTTTCTGAGACTTTTTCTAATAATTCCCATGGAAAGAGGTAGTAGCTTTCTTAGTGTGTGCTTATAGGAAATGGCTATCACAGTCTATGGAAAACAGATACCTAATTTTCCCATTCCTTCTATTAATTCATTTCCAGCTCTACCAGCTCGTACCAGATTTCCTGGTTTGAGTTAGCTCTCCCAGTATATAGTTGATAGTCTGCTATTAGTGTATTCCATATTACCTGGATATCTTATTTACTTATTTATATTTCTTCAAGTTACATCTCAGTCACAATCCCCTCCCTACTCCCTCCTCCGGTCCCATGCTCCCACCCTCTTTCCCCTCACCCCCCATCCTCTGCTTCCTTTTATTTTGTTTTTTTTTTTTTAAGTTTAAGGTATATCTTTTTTCCCCCAACAGCTCCCCCTTTCAGTCCAACAAATGGCAATTTCTCTTATAACAACAAATACCTGGATATCTTATTCAAGACCAAGCATTTTGTTTTCATTTTGAGTATCACCATTCCAAAATAACAAACCCTATTAGTATGATTTAAATGTATCCCCCAAAGTTGTTGCATACTGGATCACCAAAAAGTCTTGCTAGAATGTGGAGCCTAATGGGAGGCATTGGGGCATGTTCCACCACCCTCATATGCAGATATCTAGTCATGATGCGTTTGTTGTTATGGGAATAAAGTTTTCCACTGTTGTATGTTGTTTTCTGTCTTCATTCCCCTACCCTCCTCTCCTCTTCCCTCCCATCTTCTCTCCTTCCATCTCCTCTTATGGGATGGTTCAGCCTGGGTGATGTATTCCCATACCTCCAGAACTGAGGAAATTAAAATTCAGTTCATTATAAATTATGAAGTCTGTGGTATCATGTCAAAACAGTACAAAAAAGTAAGGCACCTATGAAATAGAAGTGATAATAAAGATAAGCTTCAATCCATATTTTCAGAATCTTGAAAAAATATAATTTTTATGTCATTAGTATAAGAAGAAAATATGTATTCTAAAAGATTCTCTATATCCTCCTAAAAGCAAGTGATTTGTTGATAAGTCAAAGTAATATGTTAAAATTTTAAAATGCATGAACTTGCTGAAACCTTTGGACTTACAGTTATTTCTGAATCTGGTTTCTCCTCCAACACACATACATGTGCATACTTGCATGCACTTGTGCTCATGTACCCATGAGTGCACATGTGCATGCACACACATACACACACACATATGCCACATGTCTTCACAGTAGCTTGAGTGTAACCTTTAAAAAGAGAAGTAAACAATTTAAAAAAAATTGTAACATTTATTTATTTCTTCAAGTTACATCTCAATCATAGTCCCCTGTCTCCTCCCCCTCCTAGTCCCATCCTCCTACCCGCTTCCTCCTCATCCTCCTATCTGATTTTTTCTTTTAATTTAAGAAGTAAACAAATTTCAAGTCAATAGTGGCCCTCCTTTTTCCTTTGAGGTGGCATGTACTCTAACTTGGACTCAAACTTGTAAAGGGGGTCAGTCTGTGGTTGAACTCCTGATCCTTGTACCTCACCCTACTAAGCATACAATAATATTATGTTTAAATTTCTTGATGCTCCCAATCATCTCTGACCTTGCTGAGCTCATCCAGAGAGGCTGGTACGAGGGTCGTAACAGCAGCTCTATCATGAAGGATACTTGTGAGGGAAATTACATTTTAAACAGTGATTTGATTCACAGTAGTAGACATTAAAATTACAAGACTTCAGTTTTCTAAAGATGTTTGTCTCTTGTTTAAGTGATATTTTTCATATAAAAATCTTCCTGCCCAGTTCATTTTCATAAAAATAAAATGATACTTTTTTTTCTAGAAAATACTATCTGGAAACTATAGTGGATGGCATGCCAGAATTTGCAGTGCACTTTGCTTTCCCATAGAGATTCAATGAGTCAGTCACACCTTTCTCTAGTGGATGGTCATATCTTTTATATATACTATTATATTGTAAGTTTATATTTGATATTTCTCTTAGTATTCTGGAGTAAAAATCCCTGAAATCTCCACAGTCATAAATATCTTTCTGTGTGCTAATGGGTTAACTAGTGGCTTGCAATGTCTAGCTATCTTCAGAATGGGCCTTGTCCCAAAGCATGACTCAAGAGTTAGGATTTTCAGCCTTAGTCTTTAAACTATGCAAGAGGAGCTGAAGGTGGAATTGGTTACTAATGGGTCGTGATTCAGTCCGGATTGGGTTGAAGATGCTTCTAGTTAGCTGTATTGGTGAAAGTTCCTGCAGGGCAATGCACCTACATGGCATAGAACAAATTATGTTTATAATTGTCATCTCAAAGGATAGGTTTTGTGGGACTGAGCTCTCAATGCATGAGATCTAAAGGTGTACATAGGTAGATTTTGTTGGAATTGAATAGATGATAGTAAAATGATATCTGTCGCAGAAAAGAATCATTTATTTGATGTGTCAAGAACATCCTTCCCATGTCTGGTGTTACATTCTGTTATGTGGTGGTTTATGTCTATATCTGTTTATTGAGAGCACACATTTACATGGAATTCCAGGCTCTGCAAGTAATCTGCAATAGCATCTTTTTCCTTAAGGGTCCTACAGGCTAGCATTGTGGTTCTCAACCTGTGGGTCACGACCCCATTGGGACTCAAATGACTCTTTCACAGGGGTCTCATAGATATCCTACATATCAGATATTTATGTTACAGTTCATAACAGTAGCAAAATTACAATTACGAAGTAGCAACAAAACCAATTTTATGGTGGGGATTTACCACAACATGAGGAATTGTATTAAAGTGTCACAGCATTAGGACGATTGGGAACCACTGATCTACTGGAAGAAACGAGATATGAATGCATTCTATATTTAATGGTCATTGAACAGTCTAGAACTCAGTACAATTTGAGTTCATCCTTGAGTATGGTAAAGGAGGTAGAAGAAATTCTCAAAAGTATGTAATAATTAAACAAAATCACACTGTACGTACATAGAGAAAGGCTATGTATGCTTTATGAGTGGTTCTAGCATGTCTAGGTATACTTTATGAGTGGTTAGAAATGGTTAGGTATATTGTATGGGTGCTTAGAGCATGGCTAGGCATTTCTAAAGCAAGTTCAGCCAGAGCTCACTGTAGACTCTAGGCAAGCTCATTTCAAAATCCTTTCAGCTTTCTGTATGTTTGAAAATTGCCATAATAAATGACGAAAAAAGACTAGAGCATGCAAGAGGAAAGTAATAAACTATTCTGACAGGCATTTAATTTTCATACAATGTGATAGAAATAAAATATGAGAGCTAAGTTCTATGAAAATTTTTATTTTATTCACTCTCTTCCCTATTTGATCAGAAGAGGAAAGGTGTTTAATGTGAGAAAATATACTGCACCCTCATCAGCAAATACCAGAATTTCCAAACTTCAGTTGACTTAACTATAAGAAAGGAGGTTATTACTCATAATATGGAGACAAAGGTTATTCAGTTCAGTTCCTTACAAACCCTCTCAGAAGCCTACGTCCCTGTTCCGCCATTAATGTATCATATCTCACAAGCTGAGTTCCCTGTCACAGCATCAGGGCTGCCCTCAATTTGTTGTTTAGTTTTAGAGTTAATGTCTTCTGTGTAGCCCAAGGTGGCCTCCCACTCTGGATCCTCCTGTCTCCATCTCTGGATTGCTGGCTTGACAGGTACAGAGCACCCTTCGTTCCCACCCTCAGCCTAGAATATAACCCTTAGTCCTCCTTATCTTGCGTTTGACTTCCCTACTTTCTCCGAATCCACCTCAGGTAAAAAGTTGAGGAGGAGTGTGGCTGAGGTTTGTGAGAGACCCATGGTGGCTTCAGTTCATGTTGGTAGAGAGCAGAGCCAGGTGACCGCTGTAGGATGATGAGGAAACAAATACCTCAAGAAAGAGAGTGGGAGGCATAAATGTGTAAAACTCACATATAAGGTACTTTAGGAAAAATTGTGAGTATAACATATGTTCTAAAATAGAATTTCATTATAAGTAACTTTTTCCAGTGATTGTGATAATTGTATGTTTTGTATGAAAAGTATGAAAAGATTAAAGAAAGTGATCATTTATAATCTTAGCATTTATAATAGTCAAGGTTAATATATTGACGTTTCCTTCTAACATATGTACCTTTATAGAACTATACAATTTTGTGTTCTGTTTGCTTTGCTCCAGTTATTTACTTGGAAAAAAATTAGCTAGATTAGCATTTAGCATAGAATCAAGCCAAGTGAAATGAACATTTTTAAAAGTGTGTGTGTGTGTGTGTGTGTGTGTGTGTGTGTGTGTGTGCGCACGTACACATGCAGGTGCCCCAGAGGTCCAAGAGGGGCATCAGTTCCCCTGGAACTGTAGTTACAGGTAGTTGTGAGCCAACCTAAGTATGTGCTGGGAAACTAACTCGAGTCTCTGCAAGAGCAGCAAGTGTTCTTGATCACTGGACTGTAGACAAAAATGGCTAATTAAATTATTTAACCAGTATTTATATTATCATTAATTGGTTGGCGGTGTTAATCCTTAATTGGCCATTATAAATGAACACACACAGACACCATATGGATTTTAACAAGCCTTGGTCTGAATTGTGTAATCCTAACCCATCTAAGCTAGCTCATAATTCTATTACCCAAATATGATTTCATATATACATTCGTCCCTTTGGACTGCTATTCTCCACACTATGTCTATGTTCCAGGCCACATGGAATGATCTTCTTTTCTTTAACCCATGGCATGTGTCCTCCTTGCCTGCTTCTGGCTTCTTCTAGCATCCTCAAACATGTCTATCTGCTTCCATGTCTCCTGGTGGAATGAGCTAATCCTCTGTGTAAAACGCAGGGTTCCTTTTCTAATCTCAGGAAGTCCCACCTCCCTATATTCTTTCTGTCCAGCTAATTGGCTATCAGCAACTTTTATTAACCAATAAAGAGAATGCCTCAGAAGTGGTGGTAACCAGATCTCAGCATTGAAATCAGCCTATCAGACCTTCCCCAACCCTGGACTATCTGGTCTTTCCAGCCCCATTTAATATTCCTGATGCTTAGTATATACTGTCACACTGAGTTCGTCTGTCTTTACACCTCTATGAGAGGAGTACCATGATTCTAAACATGTTTGCTGTTAAACAGCAACTACTTTTAACAATAGACCTGTCCTTTGCCAACTTTTAGTTCCATGGACTCATCAAGACATTTTACTACAGAGGAAAACATTTTTATCACCTATATCCATGTCTTTTGTAAACTTTATTTCCATGGACTCCTCAAGACATATAACTACAGAGAAAAACATGTTTATTTCCTATGTCCATCAACATCTTGCTGTTTTCTTTCTTTTTTTTTTAAATACTTTATTTTTTTTCTTCAAGTTACATCTCAGTCACAAACCCCTCCCTATTCCCCTTCCTATACCACCCTTCCACCCTCTTCCCCCCAGAAGTTTCCCCTTTCAGTCCAACAGATGGTTCCTTCTCTTATAACAGTATTATACAAAACAACAGATATAAATATGCCACATTTATGAGAGTTAAATGGCCCAGTATACCTTCCCAATGTCCAGTTTATACATATTTGGCCCCTGACTTTAACATTCTACTATCTAACCAACTCCATGAGTTTAAAGGTCTATATGTGACTCAACATTCATACTATCTTGCAACACACTTTTAAGAGTATCTTCTTAGATCTATAACACCCTCTTGATTCCTAAACAGTTCAAAATTTAACTATGAGACTCTAGCTGTCTATTCTTCAACCACCTCAGAGACCTGAGAGGGATAAATATATTTGCTTATATAGGAAGTGCAGGTATTAGATTTTTCCTTATTTAAGAATAGGTGTGGGACTGAGTATGGTAGATTTTGCCTTCATTTAACCTCAGCACTCCGGGGCATAGGCAGAGGTAAAGGGAAGTAGATCTCTGTGAGTTAGAATCCAGTCTGATCTATAGCAGGTTTCAGGTCACTAGGGACTAAAAAGTGGGAACCTGTCTAAAAAATAAAAAATAAATTAAAACTTGGAAAAAATAGGGCTATGTAACCTGCTATTTCTTACTGCTTTCTAAATATAGTTATAATTTCTTTGTCCAATGTCTACAAAATGTTTAGGACTTAGGTAGGCATGTACATGTTTGTACACTGGGTTCTATATAGATTAATGAGGGAATGGAAGAACGACAAAGTGAGTGGGTGAATGAAATGAATAGTGATCCAGTATCTGTTCATTCAGAATGGGATTTGTTATGGGTTTATTAAATCTGCAAAATTTGCAAATTACTTCATAAAAGTGCTTTATAGGTTTTGGCACCTTAATGCTGTTTACCATGGCTTAGAGGTGGCAAAGGCCTGCATTCTGTGGTGTTTGTCCAGAATTCAGAGCAATTGTGTGTGAAATTATATAATCAAGTTATTAAGAGTAGTAAGACATTTGCTCAAAACAGACATTTAATTCTTTTAAACTCTGGTATCTGGAAAGGTTAACAAGTCCTTCAACTCCTGTTTTGTTTTTAATTCACCTTCTCTTCCCACTTGGCCATATTTTGTTCCTGTTAAGTAAACAGGAGTTATGAGTTTTCTTTATAATTTAATATCATGAGCTCAGTGTGGCCAGGTAAAGAATCTTGTGATTAAAGTTTATGGTGTTAGAGGGAAAAACTCAGCACACGCAAATGTAAGCTGCCTGGGAGAAAGGTGATTTCATCTCTCGAAGCACATTTTCAATCCAGAATCTGCAGATGACGTTCCGGAAACTTCTCGGGCATTTAGGGCACCATAGTGAAGGATCAGTACGAACAAGTGGTAAATCACTTCCCTGATTTATAAGGCCATTTATAAGGTTTCAAGAAGATTAAAGTATGTTTTACTTTAGACATTTCTGCTGTCTTCCTCTAGAGGCACAGAGACACATTCCAGTTGGAAGTGGCTAGCTTCCATACCATCCTGGAGAGGGTGACTGCGGGCGGCTCAGAGCATGCTTTTTTGGGTCTTGTCTATGTTAAATTTCAGATATATGGTAGCTGTTTTGCTTGTTTGATTCAGTTTGTTTACTGGGGCTGCCGGGAGTCTCTCTCAATTATTCTTTTTATCAGGGCATTTCAGATGGACTCACTGGAGGGATCCTAGCAGGGAGCCGCTGCCATACTGGCTTTTGCTGGGGCATTTTCTAGTGCTGATAAGACCCATGAAATCGGTCCTCTTCCTTTAAGGGTTCCAGGAAGCAGGAGGGAGGAGTTCTCAGAAAACCCAGAGGATTCTATTAAGGAAAAGATACCAGGAAAAGTGGCTCTCCAAGTCCTGCCTCTCCAACTTTCACCTCGTGTTTATAGGCTTTGGTTTTATTTGCGAAAACTAATTATGGAACTTTCCAGCACTCTCCGTTAAAAGTGAACATGGGGAGTTTATCAAGACCCAGAAGCCAGCAATCAGAGGATCAGCTCAAGAGGTGAAGCAAGAAAGAGACTTCAGATTCAGGATCTGGCAGCTGGTTACTTAGGAGCTTTGGAAAAGCAATACAAGGCACCTTGGGGTTCCCAGCTTGCACTTCATTCTTACTCTTTGATATACCAATAGTCTCCTGGTTGGGTTTCTGTGACAACCCTTTCTTAAAATAATCAAAGGTCATTGTCAACCTACCCATTTTCCCATACAGTGTCCCTGTGGCAGGAGGTTATAGATAAATCGGCAGGTGTTATAATTTAAACATCAAGTTCATGAGGAAATTCAGGCATAGGAAGATTGACTGCTCAAGACAACAAACACAATGGTAGGTGATTTGGGCACCTATTTCATTGTTTTCTTTGCACAAGTTTTATTTGGACCAATGATGTTCGAGAGGTATGGTTTAAAATCGACTCGAACACATCTGCTGTCTGTTGGCTGTGAGCATTACCTTTTCACCGGCTTAGAAATTTTATCAGGGCCTATGGGAGAAACTGAAAGCTCCTTCATTACTGGTTATCCCTCTCCTGAACATCCTTTTTGGCTTTGCTGGCTGTGGGTGAATCTGGCTGCCCTTGAGAGGTCTTCTCACCTTGTACCCTCACAGCATTATCACGTGGATCTCTTTATGTCTCCCATACAGATCCTGAAGAAAGCGATGCTTTCCTGCTTCTCTGGACCACTTTAGACCTTTATTCTTTCTCTGCTGAAAAGAAAACCCATCATCTCCTTGGAAACAGATTAGTTTATATATTCTCAGATGACATCTCCTAGAATTAACCTGCTTTCTTTCTTGCTTCCTTGTCTCAGCTACAGGCAAGCTTAGCATCATTGTGGGTTATTAACAGCATTTTTATTCTTTTCACTTCAAGTAATGTCTTAATTGTTGGTGGCTTCAGTGTAGAATTGAAAGTTCTTGCTTGGTCCAGCCATTATCTGATCCTTGGCTTCATCTTCTCTCTTTCAACTTGTCTTTATTCTGTGCTTTTCTCCCTCAGCTTTCATTACCCAGCCTGTATTTTTACATTAATGATCCATTTTTTTTCACTTGTTTCTCGCATTTGAAAACTCTTCCATACTATCCTTGGTTTGAGATTCTTTGACATAGTCCTTAACTAACCACTACAGAAGTGCAACCAACAACTTTACGGGATTTTCCCATTTGGATCACTTTTACAGAGGCTTACTTCTCTTTATTCTCAACCTTAACTAGGTTGACTTTATGCTCTATGCAAAATCCCTCTGCCAGCATATTATATACACACAGGCCCAACACAATTGGATGCAAGCACAGGCTGCTTGGCTCTTGTCTAAGGCTTTGATGACTTCAAAAAGTCCATGTTATGCCTTCATGGATGAGGACAGTCTCCATATCCTCTTGCAAAGTAGTATTAACATCTATTACAGCCCCAGCAGCAATGTCCTCCATGGCCATGGTGGTGGAGTACAGATGAGGTCAACTCTTGAATGCACCTAAGCCTTGCAGGCAGCAGAAGAAAAAGGTGACTCTCTAATCTCATCTCTATGTTAAAGGCACCAGGTCCATACTTCCAGTTTCCAGCCTCCTACTCACACTGCCACATCCTGTCTTCATAGTGCAATCTCTGAATCCAACTCTGCACTTGACCCTTTGTTCTCTATCCTTGTTTACTGTTTGCACTTGCCCAGCATGGAAGTCATATACCAAGATTCGTCATGATAACTTCTGCAGAGGTATGGTATCAGCTCCTTCACTCCTTCAGTCAGAGTTTCCAACCACTGGTTCTCCTCCTTTTCGAGGGTTCATCAATTTCCAGGCAGCTGAGTATTGCTTAGGAAAAGCCCACCCCATATTCTCTGGTCTTCAATCAATCACCAGCCTCATAGAGAGTTCATACTATCACAGCGCCTGACCCACAGTCATCATCTTGCTTTCTGACTCTTCCTGTTTGTTTCCTAGGCTTTGGGCATCTTCCAATCTTATTTTTCTTCTGTTTCATTCACTTCTATAGTTTACTATTCTTTGTAAGTTTCTCATAGTTCTTGGAACTCTAAAGCATATGCATATACATCTATACCTATATCGATCTCTAGCCATATATCTACATCTTTATAGATATAGATAGATAGATAGATAGATAGATAGATAGATAGATAGATAGATAGAGTCATAGATAGTCAGCAAATCTGTAATGTCAAATATGAGTAAGATGCTCTTAGTGTCTATACATGTATTAGTTTTCCTTAGAAACTCTTTCACAAGCATATGTCAAAAGCAAACAAATACACAAACAAGCAAAACTACGAATTTTTACCTCAAATCCAGCATTTATCTTTTTTCCGTCTAAAAATATTTCTGGGGTGCTGAGACTGCTCAGCAGGTGAGAGTAGTTCCCGTGCAAACCTACTATGGATCTAAATTTGCATCTCCAACACTCATGAAAAAGCCAGGCATGCCTGTGTGTGCCTATAACTGCCTAAAACCTCAGTGTTGGGAGTTAGAGGTGAGCTGGGTGGATCCTGAAAATTCATAGGCCATCTGGGGCCCCTTACACAAGCTTAGGAGCTCTCTGCCCCAACTTTCATGTATGCATTCCCTCCCTGCCACCCCCATCCACTGCAAGTGTTTTCATTGAGTCCACTGCTCAGAACAAAAGCTTTGGAATACACAGTTGAACCTTCTCCATCTCTATGGTCTTGGTACTCTCTCTTTCACTCTCTGCAGTTTTCTCTCTTTGGCTCTTGCTCTCTTGTTCTCCACATATGCTCCATCATTAAATATTGTTGGCCTTACCCTCAAATATATCCCCCTTGAGTTGATTGTTACTTACCTCACTAGGATGTGAGTTTCCTGAAGTCAAGGACTTTGCCATATTTGCTCCTGCTCTGAGAACTAGAGCTGACATTCTAGCCAGATCCATGATTGTGCTGAATGGCTTTCACGTTTTTAAGTAGCTTATTTAAAAAAAAAATTGTCTCTGGTCTGTGTATGTGTCTGTGTCAGAATATATGCTATGCATATGCATTCAGGTGACTATGGAGACCAGAAGAGGATTATGGATCCTCTGGAGTTATAGGCAGCTGTGAGCTGACCAACCTTGATTCTAGGGACCCAACACAGGTCTTCTGTAAGAGAAACACAAGCTCCTAAGCACTGAGTCATTTCTCTAGCCCCAAATGATTTAGTAGTTGTTTAAAAATAAAATTTTGTAAAGTAGACAAGTACTATGAAATGAAATTTTCAGCATCCATAAATAAAATTTTATTGACACTCAGCCATGTCCACTCACATTATAGCTGTTTGTTTGTTTGATTATGATAGTTGAATGGAATATTTTTTAATAGAGATTTTCACAGATTGTAAAGCTGAAAGTTTTACTAGGTGATCTACTATAGGAATGTTTGCCAACATTTGCCCAGGAGAAACAGATTCTCACAGTAGCTAGTATCTAAATTTGTCTTCTTACTAGCTCCAGTATGAATCTCAAAACTCTATGTGGAAGCCTTAGATCAAATGGCTATATCAGAATGTGCCTCTGTTCATCTACTCAGTTAATTGCAGAGGTCTGGGTCCATGCCTAACTCTGAGGCTGTGGAGTAGGGAAAATATAATTCCCCCTGGGTCCTGCAGTTAACATAGGAGAGGCCCACTTTCTGAGGTGTCACTGAGATGTTATAACCAGAATAAGTGGGAGTACAATCTTTGCTTTAAAGAAAGCAAGCAAAATCATTTGCCGTCTACATGATTCCTCTTTCTGTTTCAAATTAGTATATTTGAAAATACTGTGTTTTAGTCCTCTTGGGAATTGAAGAAAAATTTCTTTCATTCTCATTCAGTTTAGGGTTATGTGAATACTTGATACCTCGAGCCATGTCTGCCTTGGATAGGATATGTGTTTTTCCATTTGCGGACTTTGTATATTTGTAGCGATTGCTTGGTAAACCAGTTGTTCTGGAATGTACAGAAGCCACTGCTGTGTCTGAGAGTGTCTTGGATGGGAGCCATAATGTAGCAGCACTTGCACATCCTGTCTAGTTGATCTTCATCACTGGTTATTGGGCCTCATTCCAGCTTTCTGTCCTTACTGTGAGAAATAAATATACTCTATCCAAAACGGGAGGGTTTCTACTTTAGATTCTCATTATTTGGTGGGCAGGCCATGGTCTTTCCATAGACTACAATTATTGGGAAAGAGGAAGCTATTGATTTTTGATCAAACTATGTACTTGCAACTCCCCTCAACAAAGGAAAGCCAGTTGAAACCATTCGTAAGGCATAATACAGAAGTCTCCATTTGCTCATATTAATGTTTTTAGGAGTTTGTTGATGGCAATTTGGTAGAGCTCTTGGCATGGGGGACTATCATGGAATATGAGATATTGTAGGAATGAGGAGGCATTGGTAATTACTCTAACTCAGTATCTTATTAGTTTCCTATCTTAAGTGTCACATGAAAATACTTGACTCATTGAAATTTATTATGATATCACAATGTAGGAGACTTGTGAACCAAGCTAAAAACAGAGATATTTTGAAATATCACATCAAATGCTTCATAAGATGAGAGCTGTTATTTCTTTATTGATTATTTCAATTAAAAAGATTGCTTTGGGAATTAGATTTTGATATACTAGACAAGTCAGCAAAGTACAAAACTTTTAAACTGTTCCTTGGTAGAATTTTCTCTTTTAAATAACAATACTTTATTCATAATTTTGACATTTCTTTTCATATCATCTCATTGAGAATTCTCCTTAATAGGGAACTATTTTAGAAAAGAAATTATTTTTATGTGAGTGACTAAAAAGAAGTATCTAAGTGCCAAAGGGTAAAAGTAAGCTTTTATGGTTGTAAGATGTAAAATTATTTTATTATTGATGTCGCATATAACTGTGGCTTAACCCTGCACTGTTGAATACATCTCCTGGTATAAAGTGTAGATCTCACAAAACCTCAGAGCTCTGAAATATCTTATTTAAAATATTATTAAATAAAAATATTTTCAAAATAATTCCTAATTCTACCAGTAGATTTATTGTGGGTTTTTGACAAAGGTCATGACCAGGGATCATATGAAATGAAGGACTATTAACAGAACAAGAAGGACTTTTGGCAAATACTGCAGGGATTAAGGACTAGTCCTCTTCACAGTGTTTAATAAATGATTTTCAATAAAATTTCTTCTCAGTGTAACTGCCTATGATTTCTAGTGTTATAACAGTAGTAGTCCCTGTGCCTTTATCTCCCCAACTCGTGTGTGTGTGTGTGTGTGTGTGTGTGTGTGTGTGTGTGTGTTTCTCTTTCCACTACATGCAGATAGACCCAAACACTGTTGGAAGAACTCAGTATCATTACTGTCAAATGAAGAGGAAAAAAGAAGGAAGAAATTATAGCTATCCAGTATCCTGAAAATATATTATATTAAAAATGGTTCACAGGGACTGTTTCTGAGGTAGATAATGGAAATATAGTAACTTTTGAGGAGGATGGTCGGGTTTGACCTAGTCCCATGATGAAATTTGCTGATCTTAGGCTAATAGATAGTAGACTGCTATTACAAATTAGTACAAATAAATATTAGAATGTAGTTAGGAGTGATGCTGGTTTAGTTCTTATCCCTCATCAAGGAAACTTCTTTTTGTAACAGGCAGACCATTGCAGAAAACCAAATCCAAACAAAACACATAGTGTGGAACCAAGTCTCAATGGATACATCTACAGTATAAGTTTTATACGTAATTCTCAGGGATCATTCCAGGAAAAGTGGTGAAAAGATTATGAAAGCCAGAATGGAAAAGTTGTTGTGAGATTGTCTCCTAGAAATGTCAGAGAAGCTCAACTCATAAAATCTTACCAAACATAACTGCTTAGGCATGAACTGAATAAGTATTCCAATAGACATGCCAACATGAACTCACCGGGCCTCAACCCCAGGCAAAGAATTATAGGCAACTAAGGCATGTTGCTAGTGTGAGAAATAATCTTCCCCAGGGAAGAGCAATCCAATACTAAATGGGGAGCACTGAAAACATTTACATACAAATATCATTATAAGGGCTGAACAACAAGTCGTATTTATATAGTTAGGAATATATCTTTATATGTTTAGAAACACACACACAGAGTACACACACACACAGAGCACATATACCCAACAGTGATTAAAGAAAAAGATGGCATGTTTCTGAGTGGGAAAGAGATTGAAGGGAAGAAAGGAAAGTAGAGAAATTATGTAATTATATTACAGTCTCTCTCTCTATATATATTTATATATACATAATTAAATAAAATATAAAAATAGTGAAGATCCTAGGAAGACTCAGAGAATTCTATTCTTAGAGAATACTTCAGCCTGAGCATGCTTTGTCTGCATTAATTTCAATGATCATATGATTCTTGGAAATCTCAGTGAAAGTGAGTAGAAACAGATTGAAGCTAAGAACAAAACATACAGAGACAGTCATGAGCAGCCCTCACGTCTGTGCCCCACCTGTCATCACTAAGTGGTTCCAGGATCTCACTTTTCCACCAGATTGCTCTCCCATTAGATCCTTTGTGCCTGGTAGAAAATATTGCTACATTCGGAAACCCCAACACATAACTCAGGCAGCATCCACAGAGTCAAACCTACTCAGTGTCATTGGATGGAGGTATTGATCACTTGTAAGACTGTGAGAGAATCTGGCCAGCTATGAGTTCAAGAAGGTACAGCATTAGGGAAATATCACTAACCAGTCCTGTTTACACAGGCATTCTCAGATATGGAGTACAGGTTTAGCCACAGTAGGGGGCCAAGGTGTCCTCATATCAAATTTACTCTTGGGTGAAACACTAAAACCACATCCACCTCATGGCAAGATTTACACAGCACCACCACATGAACTGTGGTGACACCATTGGAAACCCCTACAGTCAACTTTAACATAGCTTTCTCTGACATAAACTACAAACAGGCATAATGAATGGTGAAGTCAAGCAGAAATCTGAAACAGCAACATAAGTTTCCCATGTTCACTCTTGGTCTTCTGTCTTAGCCTTACCACCATTATAGCCATCTCATAACGATCGCATATACCTACAGTTTGAGGAGCAGATGGAACAGAACCATGGAAAAACCAGTATCTCCAACATATGAGAAGGATGAAAGAATGTAGATGCTAGAAATAACTTATAAGTCCCCAAGACTGTGTTTTTCATACCCAAACTGATGATTCCTGCAGGTAGAAAAATATGTTAAGTTGTACTAAGGTGTTAACAATGTCTATATAAAATTGAAGTTATGAGTTAATATTTCTGGGTTTTGCTATTATCTATAACATATTTTATAAACAGGAAAAACCACATTTCTTTTCTTTTAAATGTACTTTCAGTTCTTTTATAACATAGAGCTTTGAATTAAATTTAATATAAAACTGTACTGAAGCAGTCCTTGATCATGAGTGCTTGTCCTATCCAGAAAAATGTATGGAGTGCTATATTAAAATGATCATTACCCTGAGAATCAATTCATTAATTAGATTTAAAATTCAACCAAATCCTACTGACCTTGAAAACAATGCTGATGAACAACACAGTAGATGATAATCCTCTTGTTTCTAACCTACAGTAACCAAGGTAGTGCAGTTGCATAGGGATAGACATGCAGGCCAGAGACATTGAGCTCAGAACCCCTAAGTTTACTCTAGTACTTAATTTCTATTGTTTTTTGAAAGATACTAAAATATTTCAGTAGGAAAATAATAGTTTTTCAACCCGTGATTTTGGAATATATGTATATCCACAAAAATAATGACATTAGACTTGGCTATCTCATATCGCACAAAGAATTAACTCAAAATAATTAAAAACTTAGCTATAATAGCACAACAAAAGCTATCAACTAAGATTTGAAGACAGGTAAATCACACATTTACTATTTTGAGATTACAGGGATATCTTTTATTTCTTTGTTTTTAGGTGTGTGTGTGTGTGTGTGTGTGTGTGTGTGTGTGTGTGTGGTGGGGTGTGGACATGCCATTGTGTACATATGGAGACCAGAGAACAATTTTGTGGACTTGGTCTCTCCTTCTACCACTGAGTACAAGAAAGCAAACACACACACACACACACACACACACACACACACACACAAAACATGTTGTGTGTCTGGTGCCCAAGAAGGTAAAAAGAGACTGTCGGATCACCTCAAAATGAAATTGTGAGCCAGTATGTGGGTGCTGGGAGCCAAACCCAGGTCCCCTTCAAGAATAACAAGTGCTATTAAACACTGACCCATCTCTCAAATCTCTTATATTTTCTCTTAAAGCTGAAATAGGTGAATGGCATATTCCTTTTCCAATAACCTCACATGTATCCTGATGGTTGCAATTACCCAGATTAGTGATGTTGCTTCAGTTGTTGGGTGTACAATATTATTCTAGTTTTACATATATAGCCACTTTTCACTGCTGTAGAATGTTACAAAACTCAAACTGTGAACACAGTTCAAAACAAAACACCAGCATATTGTCAACAGTATGCTCAGTGTTATTGGGTCTTTCATAATTCAGAAGTGAATGGCACACACCTACAAACATGTGGTTTTCCCTTTCAGAGAAACATTTGTAACAGCTGATACTCAGACTATCAGTATCAACGCTGATGAAACTTGAATATATTCTTAATCTTCTGAGATGGTAAGAAGGCTTCAGAGGAGAAGGGACATAGTAAACCAAGTCTTAACAAGTCCTCTGAATGATTCAGACATTTTTTAATATTGGAGAGTTACTGGATTAAGACACAGGGAATAAATAAAATTATCAAGCTATTCCACTCTGCAAGGCAAAATATGGTAAATGTCCCAAGGCTTCTACAAAGTACTATCCTATAGAACATAAAAAGTGTAATTAGTATTGTTTTTTAAATATTCTAATATGCAACACTTTAAAAAATATTTGTGGAGTTTTCTGAAGAGTATTTTGTTTGGAAAAAATCCCATTTTGTATCTCTTTATAGTAAAGAATATTATTATAAGTCCTTTATTAAAGGATCTGAAGCTCTTGTTACCCTCTTCCATGATTTATTGGCAGAACCATGGATCTAGAGGGTACGCAGTACCCAGAATTCTATTTATATTCAATTTGTTTGGATAGGAGCTAATCCAGATATCCACATTTTCATTCATACTTTTCATAAATTCTATCCTCTTTCCTAAAATTTGTTTTTCTTCTATGAGTTTTTAATTTACCAAAGAGAAACCCAGCATCCTGGAGTACACATGGAGGCATGATATCAGAATGAAGTGACACTCAAGTTTCACTTCTAGGTATACTATAGACTGAAGTATACTTTTGGGCAAGTTGCTTAACACTTATTCTTAGCCTAAATTATATTATAACATTTTATTTTAATAAATAAAGTCTGATTCATAAACTATTGATAAGAATAGAGATCATACTATTTTGAGGATAGATAGCACATTTCAGGACCTTTAAAACTAGCAACATAATTCTGTTTCTTTCTCTGGGTTTTCTTCTGCTGACCTTAAATGTCAATAATACTGAAAAAATTCTACCATTAAAGAGCATATAGAAACTTAGTACTCTAGAAGTTTTCTAAAATATGTACATATATAAAAGGAATATAAATGTAGTTAGCAAATATGAAAACAATACCCCAAGCAGATTTAATATACAAGAAAGCATAATCCTCAGTATCAGCAATGAATAACATCTTGTTGAATCATTAGCCAAATGGGTCCCATAAATTTCCCACCCCAAACACCACAGGCTATTGCCAATGCTATTGATTACCATCCTTAACTTGACAGTAAGACCCTATTGCTGAATATACCACTTAATTTTGTCATCAAACATGAAGAAACTAAGCTGGTGCTCATCCAGAAGCTTCACTCCTACTGACCAGTATTCATAGTGCTAAAATGTACTATACACACACACTACCAGAGGAGAAAAGAAATCAACATCACAAAGCTATGAACTCTGAAACCTACAACAGTGACCTTTATACAAGATACAATGGTACTTTAGTGGTTTATATGTTATTGGAGTAGTCAAAAGTTTTTATTGTTGTTTTATTTTGTTTTGTTTTTGTTTCTATTTGAGGCCCACTCTATGAAACTAACATTGCTAATAAGGTCAAAGCATGAGAAGAGATAGATTACAGAAACTAGAAGAAATTTTCCTACTATCATTCTGCTAAATGAGCATAGCAATAAAAATATTCCCAATGACATATCACTATCTCTATAGATCAGTGTATCATTCAGCCTTACTCAGAGAAGCCTCTTCTTGCAGTGGATGATCAGTAACACAGGGGCCTACACCTGGACAATGTTTATATATAGAAAGATATCTTGGCGAACTGAACCCTAAATAGAACATCTTTATCAAACCCCTTTCCTCAAATCTGAGGATCTATGCAGAACAGGAGTCAGAAAGATGATAAAAGACATTGGCACTGTATGATTCCAAGAAAGCAGCAACTTCCAGATACAACAGGGATATAGATACAATATATGATCTCCCAGATATGGGATAGCACGTATGAGACCTGCACAAATTCAGCCAGGCAAATCCCATATTAAAAACAGGAAATGGGCTGAAAGGCCCATTTGTAATGAAGAAACTCTTTGCAATTGATACCTGCTGAGAGAGGTGAAAATAAGCTAAACTCTCTCCAATGGAGTGACACTAAGACTATTAACCATGTTCCAGGCAGGCCTCATGCTCAAGAGAAGTTGACCAACAGAAAATGGATTTCATGTTGCTTTCAATTCTTTTTTATTGTTATTTTGTTTTCACTAGGCATTTTTGTCTTTTGGATGTGTTTGTTCGTTTGTCCTGCATATTGAGAAAGTGTCAGTTCATCTACGATTCCATGACACCTCAGCACAGATGATCAATAGAAATTCCCTTTTCATAGTTCTGTCTCCTGAAAAGTCTGAGAATGGGATGACTGCAGACTTTGTGTCTGTGGAGGAATTGTTCTTTTGCTTCTTCTGTACCCCTATGGGGGGCACACCGTGTTCTCACAATGGTAAACTTTCCCTAAGCTAGTTCCCTCCTAATTTTTTTTTTTTTTTAATAAAGCACTAACACCTTTCTGGGGGAAGAAACACTGCAATTTAGTCCCTTCCCTAAGGTCCCATCCCACAATATTGTCACAGGTGAGGTTAAATTTCAACATAAATTTTGGAATAGACTCAAAGTAGAATGTATACATATTACATCAAATACATTAACAGACTTTAAACTAAGAATACTGAAGAAAAAAAAAACAGAATTGCTGGGTAAAGGGAATCCTTTGCCTAGCTGATTTTGAGCATACGATATTGTTTAAGTAATACATGGAAGACTAATTTTAAAATGTGAAATGTACACATAGAAACAACATCAAACTTTCCAGTTAATGGGAAAAATAAAAATGTCTAATTATCCCAGTAGTAGGTAAGATGTGGCAATACAATTTTGAGGTCATGTGAATTCTTTAAAAACTTTGCCAATTTATCAGAAAATACTTAGTGAAAATAAACAATGAAAATACCTATTAGCACATTCAAGAAATTTTTATCTAAGAAAATGAACTCTCTATAGAAGGATCAAACTGCAAGAGGTTTATTTTGAACTTTATATGAAGCCAATCACCTGAAATAATCTGAATACATTTTATTAAGAAAAAGTTGAATAAGAGCACAGCACACTAGAGTACATGTAGATTATGGAAAATCTTTGCAAAGTTATAATTTAGAACTGTACATTTAAAAAATAAATGTCATTATAACTTAAAATATGATATTAAAACATATATGCTAATCTCAATATACATAGCATATGTTCTATATGTTCTTAAGAAATTTTAGTATATTATTTAACAGTTATAAAAGTTAAACCCTGTATATATTTATATCTATATCCATGAATAATTCTAAAAGAAGGAAAACTATCTATCAACATAGATGGAGAAAACAAGATATTCCATGACAAAATCAAATTTAAACAATATCTCCCCACAAACCTAGCCCTACAGAAAATCCTAGAAGGAAAATTCCAACACAGAGAAGAAAACTTCACCCAAGAAAACAGAGGGAATAGAAAACTCCACAGCAGCTAAACCAAAAGAGGCACAGGACCACCACCTATACCAAACTAATGGGAAATAACAACCCCTGGTCACTAATATCCATCAATATCAATGGACTCAACTCCCCAATAAAAAGACACAGGTTTACAGAGTGGATCTGCAAGCAAGACCCATCTTTTTGCTGTATACAAGAAACACATCTCACTATTGAAGATAAATAATACCTCAGAGTAAAGGGCTGGGAAAAGGTTTTCCAAGCAAATGGACCCAGGAAACAAGCTGGAGTACCACCCTAATATCAAACAAAATAGACTTCCAATTGAAGTTAATAAAAAAAGTCAGAGAAGGCATTACATACTCATTAAAGGAAATATTCAACAAGAGGTCATCTCAATATTGAACATCTATGTCCCAAATACAAAGGCACCTACATTTATAAAAGAAATGCTTCTAAAACTTAAATCGCGCATCGATCCAAACACTTTAATAGTGGGAGACTTCAACACCCCACTCACAACTATGGACAGATCATCAAGACAGAAGCCAAACAGAGAAATAATGAGTCTAAGAGAGATCATGAACCAAATGGACCTAACAGATCTCTACAGAACGTTTCACCCAAACACAAAAGAATACACCTTCTTCTCAGCACCTCACGGAACCTTCTCAAAAAGCAACCATATAGTTGGACACAAAGATAGCCTTAACAGATACAAGAAAATTGAAATAACCCCTTGTATCTTATCAGACCACCATGGAATAAAGCTGGACTTCAACAGCAAAGAATTAACAGAAAGCCTACATGCACATGGAAATTGAACAACTCTTTACTGGATGACTACTGGGTCAGGGAAGAAATAAAGAAGGAAATCAAAGACTTCTTAAAATCCAACGACAATGAAGGTACAACATACCCAAACCTATGGGACACAATGAAAGCTGTGCTATGAGGAAAGTTCATAGCACTAAATGCCTTCAAAAAGAAAATTGTGACAGCTCATATTAGCAAATTAACAGCTAAACTGGGTGAATTGGAAAAAAAAGAAGCAAACACTCCCAAGAGGAGCAGAAGGCAGGAAATCATCAAACTTAGGGCTGAAATCAACAACTTAGAAACAAAAAGAACTATATAAAGAATCAATGAAACCAAGAGTTGGTTCTTCAAGAAAATCAACAAAATAGACAGACCCCTAGCCAAATTAACTAAAAGGAAGAGAGAAAAAACCCAAATCAACAAAATCAGAAATGAAAGGGGAAAAATAACAACAGACATTGAGGAAATCCAGAGAATATTTGGGTCCTACTTTAAAAATCTATATTCGACCAAATTTGAAAACCTAAGCGAAATGGACAATTTTCTTGATAGATTCCACCTACCAAAACTAAATCAAGATCAAATTAACAGATTAAACAGCCCAATAACCCCTAAGGAAATAGAAACAGTCATTAAAAATCTCCCAACCAAAAAGAAGCCCAAGGCCAGATGGCTTTAGCCCGGAATTCTACTGGACCTTCAAAGAGGAGCTAACACCAATACTCTTCAAACTCTTCCACCAAATAGAATCAGAAAGAACACTGCCAAACTCATTCTATGAGGCCACAGTCACCCTGATTCCTAAACCACAAAAAGACCCAACAAAGAAGGAGAACTTCAGACCACTCTCCCTCATGAACATAGATGCAAAAATACTTAATAAAACATTAGCAAACTGTATTCAAGAACACATCAAAAGTATCATACACCATGATTAAGTAGGCTTCATCCCAGGAATGCAGGGATGGTTCAACATATGAAAGTCTATCAATATAATTTACCATATAAACAAGATGAAAGAAAAAAACCACATGATAATCTCACTAGATGCAGAAAAAGCATTTGACAAAATCCAACACCCCTTCATGCTAAAAGTTCTGGAGAGAACGGGCATACAAGGGCCGTACCTAGAAATAATAAAGGCAATATACAGCAGGCAGTGGCCAACATCAAAATAAATGGAGAGAAACTTGAAGCATTTCCTCTAAACTCAGGGACAAGACAAGGATGTCCACTTTCACCATATCTCTTCAATATAGTACTTGAAGTTCTTGCTAGAGCAATAGGACAACTAACAGAGATCAAGGGGATACAAACTGGAAATGAAGAATTCAAATTATCCCTTTTTTGCAGATGGTATGATAGTATACATAAGCGACCCCAAAAATTCCACCAGAGAACTCTTACAGCTGATAAACACCTTCAGCAAGGTGGCTGGATACAAAATTAACTCAAAAAAATCAGAAGCCCTTCTATATACAACAAATAAATGGGCTGAGAAAGAAATAAGGGAAACAACCCCCTTCACAATAGCCACAAACAACATAAAATACCTGGGGGTAACTCTAACCAAGCAAGTAAAGGACCTGTACAACAAGAACTTCAAGCCCGTGAAGAAAGAAATGGAGGAGGCCTTTAGAAGATGGAAAGATCTCTCATGCTCATGGATAGGTAGGATCAACATAATAAAAATGGCCATTCTACCAAAAGCTATATATAGATTCAATGCAATTCCTATAAAAATACCAACACAATTCTTTATAGACCTGGAAAGAGCTATTCTCGATTTCATAGGGAACAACAAAAAACCCAGAATAGCAAAATCAATCCTGTACAATAAAAAAACATCTGGAGGTATCACCATCCCAGATTTCAAGCTGTACTACAGAGCAATAATAGTAAAAACAGCATGGTATTGGTATAGAAACAGACCAGTAGATCAATGGAATCGAATTGAAGACCCAGAAATGGACCTACACACCTATGGCCAACTAATTTTGAAAAAGAAGCCAAATCCTCACAATGGAAGAAGGACAGCATCTTCAACAAATGGTGCTGGTCCAACTGGATGTCCACTTGCAAAAGAATGAAATTAGACCCATACATATTACCTTGTACAAAACTTAATTCCAAGTGGATCAAAGACCTTAACATAAGGCCAGTCACACTAAATCTACTAGAAGAAATAGTGGGAGAAACCCTCAAACTCATTGGCTCAGGTGACAACTTCCTGAACAGAACACCAACAGCCCAGGATCTGAGACCAACAATCAATAAATGGGACCTCATGAAACTGAAAAGCTTCTGTAAGGCAAATGTCACTGTCGTTTGAACAAAATGGCAGCCTACAGACTGGGAGAAAATTTCACCAACCCCACATCTGACAGAGGGATAATATCCAAAATCTACAAAGAACTCAAGAAATTAAATACCAAGAAACCAAATAATCCAATCAAAAAATGGGGGATGGAGCTAAATAGAGAATTCACAAAGGAGGAATCCCTAATGGCCGAGAGACACCTGAAGAAATGCTCAACATCCTTAATCATCAGAGAAATGCAACTCCAGACGACTCTGAATTTCCACCTCACACCTGTCAGAATGGCTAAGATCAAAAACTCAAATGACAGCACATGCTGGCCCTGGTGTGGAGAAAGGGGAACCCTCCTCCATTGCTGGTGGGAGTGCAGGCTTGTGCAACCACTATGGAGGTCAGTATGGTGATATCTTAGAAATCTTGGAATAGCTTTCCCTCAGGACCCAGCCATACCACTTCTGGGTCTACATCCAAATGACTCCTCACGGAAGCATAAGGAAATCTCCTCATCTATGTTCATAGCAGCTTTATTTGTAATAGCTAGAAACTGGAAACAACCCAGATGTCCCTGAACCAAAGAATGGATTAAAAAACTGTGGTCCATCTACACAATAGATTATTACTCAGCTATCAGAAACAATGAAATTAAGCAATTTGCAGCCAAATGGATGGAACTAGAGAAGCTCATCCTGAGTGAGCTAACCCAGACCCTGAAGGATGCACATGGCATCTATTCACTTATAGTAGGATTTTAGCTATATAGTACAGGATTCATGTACTACAACCAACACACCAAAGGGAACATGGACATACACATTTATTGGTTTGTTTTTTAGTTTTCCCTCCCTAGCAATGAGACACTCTTTGCTGGTGGTACTGCCTTGTAGGCTCCAGTGTATGAAGAGGCTCTTGGCCCTCATATGACTTCTGAACTGGGGCGAGGGACTATTATATAGGGACACTTCATTCCACAGGAGCAAGATGGAAGATTTAGGGTGTATAGGATGGGAGGGCGGGGCTGGGAAGGGGGGAAAGAGGATAATATGATGGAGATGTAACCTGAAGCAACAAAAAATAAATTTATTAATAAAAAAAGAACAAAATCTTTTTATTCTATTCTCTTTAAAGTGACATTGTACCTTAATGTTGATATACACTTCTCTGTAGGGGCTGATAGATTAATATAAGTTAGATTTAGTGAATA
>CAJQZJ010033863.1:680344-699082 GCA_907164525.1 Lophiomys imhausi
GTGTGTGTGTGTGTGTGTGTGTGTGTGTGTGTGTGTGTGTGTGTGTGCGCGCGCGCGCGCGCGCGCGCACGTCCATGCGTGTGTACTCGCACATGTGTATATGGTTTACATGCATGGACACTGAGACCTTTCTGTTCCTGTGTTGAAATAAGACATTTTCTCTCTTGAAACAACTCTATCATCTCATTGAAGCTGGATAGTCACCGAGAATGATTAGCTTTTTTATTTGAAGCTCTTTCTGGCTTTACTTTTGTAAATGATAGAACCCAAGGCCTTTCACATGCTTAGTGAGAATCTATCACTGAGCTGTACCCTAGTCCATTTCTAGGGACTGATTTATTTAAATTTATGGAGGTTAACAAGCTATTGGAATGCACAAGATTGGTTTCCTTTTCTTGTTAATGTGATATACTATAAAATTTACACTCAATGTAATTATTTCATTTGGTTAGGCCAGTATGATTGCCAGGTCCTAATGTAAAATGCATGAATAAAGGTTCTCTTGCAATTCATGCCAACAACACATTCTGCTTTTTTTGTGAAATTTAAGATGTAGTGGTTGGAAGCTATTTGTATTTACAGCTCCAAGAAGGAATCCCCAATTCTGCTATTTTTTAAATGTATAAACCTTCTTTTCCATCCATTCATATTTAAAAATATGTTAGAATGTGAATGATTGATTCCAGATTCTAGCTTTGAGTGGAATAATTTATAACCTTTAAATATATAGATTTTTCTAGCTCCATTCAGCATGATATAAACAGTTTAATTTTTTAATATAATCATTGCCTTGTGACTTTTTTTCCCCTGAAGTTACTTCATTTATCTATGTATTTACTTTGTTATTTACACAATGAGTTTATTATCTGATGAGCCTGCTAGGACATTTCCCTGAATATAATGACTGTGACTAGAAATGGCTAAATGAAAAGATTATAAACATGTACAAAACCCCAAATCATAAGGCAAACTCTGCATGAAATATAAAGCTAAACTACAAAAACACAGGTATTCAAATGCATTAACAGGTATTTATATATAAAGTTTATAAAGTATAAACTAAAAATCAATAAGAGACAAACAAATCACAGGAAAACAGACAAGGAACTGAAGCAGGTAAATAATGAAAAAACTGGGACTTAGAAACATAAGAAAATATTGTCTTATTAGTCAGCAGAAAAATGTGACTTAAGGACAAAATGACATGTCATTTCACATAAAATTCGACTATATAAAATGTGCGTAGAAAGAGACTTCCATGTTACTGGGAAGAAGTTCACCATGAAAACATTTTAGGGTAGAATTTGATTATGTGTAACATACTTGAGGACAAGTATGTTCTCTTTTAAGAGAGCATCTTTTTTTTTTTCTTTCTATTAAATGGCAGTTTTATTGGATGGCCCACTATCCCAATTCCCAAACAATACACACACCATTTTAAAACCTTCAATAGCTTCCACATGTTGAGCCAAAAACTAAACATGGAAGAAAACTGCCCATTCCAGTTTCCCCAGCCATATCTTACTAAGGCTGAAACCAAACAACAGTCACTGGAGCATGGCTCTCTTTGATTCTCTTTTTATCCAGTTTGCCATTCCTCATCATATCTTAGTTCAATTACTTCTTTCAATGTCTTTCCAGATCATACTGACTAGGTCACATATTTATCGTTAATCACACTGTTGAATCATGCCACTTCTACACACATTTGGACCACTCCATCAGTGTCTTGAGTTATTTTTGTCACCAGTGAATGGTTAACTCTGGCCATAATACTTGGCAAGGCATACCCAAATGTGCTAATAAATTTCAGGTTATCTCCCTAAAGAAATATAGTACTTAGAAGAAATTAATACTTACAAATAAATATACCAAAACCTGACTTTAAGTACAGAGAAACTGCTACTTTCGATGCCAATAGTGAAGAACTCAGGCTGCTGCAGGAAAGTGGTTAAGCTTCAGAACAGCTTATTAATGAACAATACTTTAGTGTTAAGACTGAGAATACACAGTAAGTAGTCAAGATGGAAAGATCTCCCTTGCTCATGGATAGGTAGGAGCAACATAATAAAAATGGCAATCTTACCAAAAGCAATATACAGATTCAATGCGATTCCTATCCAAATACCAACTCAATTTTTTACAGATCTGGAGAGCATCTTAAAATATGCAGTAAGGTGGTGGATGACTTTAAGGAAACAGTGTTTTCCAACACAACAAGGCAGTTGCATATATGAACTCACACATGCACAAGACCTGTGCAAACTCAAGCCATACACAACCATCCCAGCATGGAGAAAAAGTGGACATGAAGTACATCACATGAAGTTTAATAATTTTAAGAAATATTTCTTCCTGAATATTTGAAGCATCCTTAATATGCATGAGAATATATATTTAAAATTTTATTAACCTTTATTGAAGATTATAGTTGAATACATTTGAGAAACCTACCACAGACAACCTTTATATATATATATATGGACATTCCCTGCTTATAATAATGGAAATTGGAAGCAGCCCTAATGTGACAGGTGAAAGAAGCATTCATACACATGTGCATGTCTCCATATACAACGCATATAAGAGATCTGGAGTCCTATGTTTTCATGCAAACACATTTCAAATCTATAATTATAATACAAAAATACACTTGACAATTCAGTTTACATCATGCTTTCTTTTTTTTTTATTTTAAATACTTTATTTTTTTTTCTTCAAGTTACATCTCAGTCACAAACCCCTCCCCATTCCCCCTTCCTATCCCACCCTTCCACCCTCTTCCCCCCAGAAGTTTCCCCTTTCAGTCCAACAGATGGTTCCTTCTCTTATAACAGTAAGTATTATACAAAACAACAGATATAAATATGCCACATTTATGAGAGTTAAATGGCCCAGTATACCTTCCCAATGTCCAGTTTATACATATTTGGCCCCTGACTTTAACATTCTACTATCTAACCATCTCCATGAGTTTAAAGGTCTATATGTGACTCAACATTCATATTAACTTGCAGCACACTTTTAAGAGTATCTTCTTAGATCTATAACACCCCCTTGATTCCTAAACAACTCAAAATTTAACTATGAGACTCTAGCTGTCTATTCTTCAACTACCTCAGAGACCTGAGAGGGATAAATATATCTGCTTATATAGGAAGTGCAGGGCCTGCAGCTTCCAAAACTAAGAAAGGACATACCAATGACTGCATAGACAGTCCCCATTTTCTCTCCATACATTCCTGCATCAGTCTTCAGCCTTTGGGTCCTGTTTCTCTGACAGACATTTGTTGTAGAGATAGATAGGGCCTCTTCAAAAACCCCAAGAGATCTGCAGAATATGGCATTCAAAGATGTTATCTTAAATTAAGATTTTCTTTCTTTTTTTTGATATCGAGACATATCAGCGCCTGACAGCACCCCCTATTCTACTCCAAGTAGAAGATAAGCATCGAAGAACCTCCACTGTAAGATGGTTGAATTAGTGGCAAGCCTATCTCTTGGCATGAAAAAACCCCTTGCACCAACTGCAGACAGACTGCTGTCCAAAAAGGACAAAACTTGGTAGCAGGGAAGTCGACAGCCTAACTCTGCCAAGACAGGGTAGGTAAGTCCTTCATAATCCCTGCTCTACTACATCATGCTTTCTTAAAACAATTGTATTTAATGTATTCTAAAATCTATTCCATTATTATACATAAATACATGTGTATTATAATACATACAAATTTATGAAAAATTTTAACTGAAAACGTAAAAAAGTTTTTTATTAATTTATTTTTTCAAGTTACATCTTGATCAAAGTCCCCTCCTTCCTCCTCTCCCAGTCCCTCCTTCATTCCTTCCCTCTTTCTTGTCTCTGTCCTCCCTTTTCCTTGGATGAGTTCCTTTCTCAGTTCATCAGCTTCCTCTTGTACTGGGGCTTGATATGACAGCCCAACTTGGGTAAGGTGTTCCACTAACAAGCAACAGGGTCCATGACTGCTTCTGGGTGGAGCTTTTTGTAGGATAGTTATGCTAGGTTCTGTCTGTTTGGGTCTGTGGGTTTTAGGATGATTATCCAGTACTATATGGTTAATGTCCACTCGTAAGAGAATATATACCATGTTTATCTTTCTGGGCCTGAGTTAGCTCACTTAGGATGAACTTTTCTAGTTATCTGGTACTATATGGTTAATGTTCACTCATAAGAGAGTATATACCACGTATATCTTTCTGGGTCTGAGTCAGCTCACTTAGGATGAACTTTTCTAGTTACATCCATTTGGTTGCAAATTCCTTAATTCCTTTTTTTCTGAGAGATGAGTAGTATTCCAATGTGTAAATGTACCACAGTTTTGTTTTAAATCTATTCTTTGGTTGAAGGACATCTAGGTTGTTTCCAGTTTTTGGCTATTACAAATAAAGCTGCTATGAACATTGTTGAGGTGATGTCCTGAAACCTTTGGCTGTATCAAAGGTAGAACAGGATTTGTTCTACAAATATATACAGCTATTTTAATGTTTAGTTCCAGGCAAAACAAAAGAAAATAAATAAAACAAACAAAAAACATAATTGAACTATATCATTTATATTCTAGAAACCCAAATTATCTAGAGTCTGAACAATTTGATGTTAAAAATCCCCACATCTGACAGAGGACTAATATCCAAAATTTACAAAGAACTCAATAAATTAAATGCCAAGAAACCAAATAATCCAATCGAAAAATGGGGAAAATAGCTAAACAGAGAATTCACAAAGGAGGAGTTCCTAAAGGCCGAGAGACACTTGAAGAAATGCTCAGCGTCCTTAACCATCAGAGAAATGCAACTCAAGACAATTCTAAGATTCCATCTCACACCTGTCAGAATGGCTAAGATCAGAAGCTCATATGACAACACATGCTAGCGAGGGTTTAGAGAAAGGGGAACCCTCCTCCATTGCTGGTGGGAGTGCAGGCTTGTGCAACCACTATGGAAGTCAGTCTGGCCATATCTTAGAAAACTTGAAATAGCTCTGCCTCGGGACCCAGCCATACCACTTCTGGGTGTACACCCAAATGACTCCTCACCAAATAACAAGGAAGTTTCCTCATCTATGTTCATAGCAGCCTTATTTGTAATAGCTAGAAACTGGAAACAACCCAGATGGCCCTCAACTGAAGAATGGATTAAAAAACTGTGGTACAACTACACAATTGAATACTACTCAGCTATCAGAAACAATGAAATTATGCAATTTGCAGCCAAATGGATGGAACTAGAAAAGCTCATCCTGAGTGAGCTAACCCAGACTCAGAAGCATGCACATGGCATCTGTTCACTTATAGTCAGATTTTAGCCATATAGTACAGGATAACTATACCACAACCAACGCACCAAAGGGAACATGGAGATAGACTTTTTCTTTTTCTCCCTGTCAACAAGACACTTTTCCCTAGTGGTGCTGCCTTGTAGGCCTCCAGTGTATGAGGAGGCTCTTGGCCCTCATATGAGTATTGAACTAGGGCGGGGGACCATTAGGTAGGGACACTCCACTCCAGAGGAATGGGATGGAAGGGTTAGGGGATACAGGGTGGAAGGGCGGGACTGGGAGGGGTAGAAAGAGGACAGTTTGATGGAGATGTAACCTGAAGCAATAAATAAATAAATGTAAAAAAATGCTATTTCCTTCTGTCTGCTTTGCTGGTTTCAGTTTGTTGTCATCATGCTTGCGTATTGGCTCCTGGTCTAGTTTGGTTTAATATTGCTGTGATGAAGCACCATAACCAACCTTGGAGGCAGCAACTGATCCAGAGGCCATGGATGGGTGCTGCTCACTGGCTCATTCCTCACCGCTTGCTCAGCCTGCTTTCTTATAGAAGCCAGGACCACCATTCTAGTAGTAGCCCCCCACACAGTGATGTAGGTTGGCTGGACACTCCTTTATCAATCACTAATTAGGAAAATGACCAGGCTCTTACACCCCAATCTTATGGAGGTATTTTCCAAATTGAGAGACGACACTAACTTCTTAGTGTCAAGTTGACCTAAAACTAGCCAGTAGAGCTCCCGAGGGACCATACTAACTACAGTGGTAGAAAAAGGAATATTTATTCCCGGTGTGAGTCCTCTTTGAAGAGTGATCATGCCTAGACCTCTTCTTTTCTCCAATCTGGGTACATGTCTGTCCAACAAGGGAAATTGGAAGTATAAGAAGACTGATTTATTAAATTCACACCGAGACAAAAGAGGTCACTGGTTCAAAATAAAGAAAAGAAAAATACTATTGTGTTACTAGCTCTCCCTATGTGTACCTACCTGTGTCCCTCCCTCAGGGATATATACACTAACATATTCTTTGTGGGAAAGGATGATAATAGTGGACAAGAGCATTTACCTCAGAGAGAGGCAAGTCAATGAAAACAACAAAACCCAGGTGCTTAAGAGAGAAGTGGGCAGCAAGCAGAAAGAAACATTGTACTGCATGCAATGAGTTAGTTTGGTCTAAACTTTGAGTCACAGATGGAAACTGAGCAGATTTGGAGAGAGAATCTAGAAAGATGAGCGAATGTACTTTTCAGGAGTGAACTTTCTGTACTGAAGGAGACAGAGAGGGGGATTTCTGGAGTGCCCCTGAGCAAAAACAGAGGAGTGGAATGTGTACAGAGACAAAATGAACAGCTGCCCTAGTCAGAAAAGGTGTTCTTTGGAGGCCTGGCAAGGATTTAGTTGTGTGTATAGAGAAAACATAAAAACTTATAGGGTTATGATTGGGATTTTGCCAAAAGAAATCAGGTTTACCTCTGTAAAATGACTGTTGTTCTAAGTCAGTCCATTGGATTAGGTTTGAGACAATGGAGCTGGGGGATGGGAGAGAAGACCAGCTTATGTTGCAATAGTAAAGGTAGGAGAAGTACCCCCAAAGTCTATGGAAAGGAGCAAGGAGAAGAAATCCAGACTGGAGGCTACAGGTGTCTGTGGTTCTGGTGAGCAGGCTGGTGAGACTAGAACTGAAGGGATAACCTCATTACCATACAAGAGATCTTTGAAAAGAACAAAGAGCAATGGTGGGGCAAGCTCTTTGGATTTTCAGAGCCCAGACTCATTTTTATGCTTCCATGGGCATCCATAGGCAATACTCACTTCTAACTCCTATTGAGAACCCAACATTCCAGGCTGTGAATCCAGCTGTAAGGTGGGCAGCTCTTTAATTTATACTTTGTTAGAATGATCTTATAGAAATGTGAAACAGGTTAGGAACACAACCGTTGAAGAGCAAATTGCAACAATAAAACAGTGGACAGAGACTTTCAGAGCCTATGGAATGTTTGTGTTTATAAATTGGGTAAGTCATGAGTATGGCGTGTTTCTTTTAGAAGTTCCCTGGAATAATCGTAATTTTGTGACTCAACACTCATATGAACATATTGTCTCAAAGGGGTTCTTTGCTCACCTGAAAAACTGAGCTTCTTATTTTCTTGCTAATATGTTCTAAACTCCTGTAATTGAGGTCTCTGTCTTGAATATGGGATTTAGCCCATTAACTTTATGTGGCATATTTAAAAAGCAATTCCAACAAATAGATATTAGGCATTAAAATAACGTCCTAGTAAAGAGGTCCACTTAAAATTTCATTTTAATTTCTCCATCTAAATTAAAAAAAATATGTCGGTTTTTGTTTTGTTTTGTTTTGGTTTGGTTTTTTTCTAGAAGACCTCTGCCCCTGCCCCCTTCCTTGTTTATCTATAAATCTGGACCAATATAATTTTTTTTGATCTTCATTAAAAATACTGGTGAAAGATGGGCTCCTGATGTAAATATGCAACAGACCGGAGTATAGATAAGTTTCTTTGACACCAGGTAAAAAAGAAACAATTCAAACTAGAAGGGAAATTTGCTTGTACCTAACTGGGTGATCTACTGTGGGTGGCTTTGGAAGGGCTGAAATGAGCATATGTTTTTTCCTATGTCTCAATTACTCTCCCTTATCTCTGCCTCAGTGGTGAATGCTCATCACCTCAAGGTAGCATGGTGACTATGGCAGTTGTAGCCAATAGCCTGTTGGATCTGAAAGCTATTTTCACCAGTGGCTGCCTCTGATTGGGTTGGATCTGGAGTTACGTCCTGGAAGAATGTGTGAAGTTCTTTAGTTTCTTTTATTCCCTTTCCCACACAAAGAAGAAGGTGTCCAATACACTCCACCCGACCTGTATGACTTGAGAGTTGGAAGAATGGTGTTTCCTTTTGGGAAACTGAGAAGTTGGTACCCAATCTAAAATAATAAATGCTGAGGAGTCAGGGGTTGATTTTTTTTGGGGGGAGGGACTGACTTTTTGTTTGTATGTTTTTTTTTCCCATTGAACTGTTTCAGGCCCTAGCAATATGAGAGACAGAGATAGCACCAAATCGGTCTTTGATAATTTGTCAAGAAAAGGTTATTTTCCGATATGTTAACTCAGCCCTTAGCAAGCTCCTTATAGTTCCTTCTGAACCTATAGAAGCTAGAAGCAGTCCCAGAGTCAAGAGGGCATCTGCTGACCATGCTGTGGATCATATAGCATATCAAGCCCTGCTTAGTCACAAGGCTTTCTTTATTTCTCCTAGTTTTTGAGTAAACAAACACCCTCAGTCAACTCAAGCACCTTTACTAAATTCACATAATGAAACTTTTTTGCCCATGTTGGAATATGAGTTTTAAGCCCATAATTCATCTTAAAGAACATAGCTAGCTACCTTACCAGACACAACTTTTTGTTTAAAATGTTATTAGTCCTTATTTTATTAATCTCTGTAAATTGTAAAAATTGGGTATTTCAATATTTTCATATATAACTATGAATATATTTGTCCTCTAACTATATTTGTCCTTCCCATTGCAATGTGTTGTCCACCTCTCACCCTTGTTTATCCTCTTCCTTATTTGTTTGTTTATTTATTAACCGATTTTGGACAGTGACTTTCTAGGTCTTTTGTATATTTGCTGATTGAGTTACTTGTCTTTTTGATCTTTAATTTTGAAGTCTTTGTATATTTTGGATGCTAATCGCCTGTCAGATGAATAGCTGGCAGAGATTTTCTGTCTTTCTATAGATTGACTTCTGTCTCTTCACCCTGTTAATTCTTTCCTGCTCACAGAAGTTTATTAATTCGATAGCAGCTGTCTTTCTCTGAGCTGGTGGAATCCCATTCAAAAGTCATTGCCTATGCTTCTGCCATGAACTGCTTCCCCCATGTGAAGTGCTCTAGCTGTTCTGAAGCTCCAGGTTTTGTATTAAAGCCTTCGATCTATTTTGAGCCAGTTTATACAGTGTAAGAGAGCGCAGTATGCTTCATCTTTTGCATGTGGATATCTGTTTTTCCTGGTACCATTTTTTTAAAAAAAGAAATTGTGCTATTAGTCTAGACATCAGTAGTCATGTCAGTTTCTGAGTCTTTCTTCGGATGGTTCATATCAAATCCCACTCTTAATGTTAACTCCCTCACTGTATCAAACAGTTGGCTTTATGCATTTATTTTCACTACTTAATATTTGAATGTTGTGCCTTATGGGTGGTCATGTCTACTATAAGAGACACACTTCTCTTATGCATTTCATGAACTTTTGAAAGTTCTCAGTAGGAAACTGCTGGTTTCTCTAAAAGCTTTTGTTATCTGAATAACATAGTGAATGCCAAGTCTATATCAAGGAACAAGAGCACTGTGAATTGAGTTGGCTACACCACTCTGGGATCTTGTAAAAGCAAGAAGAATCATACCCTGTTCCATTTTCCTGGCACTCCACCATAGTCCACATTAGAGGAACCCTTAGATGAAAATATCCAGGGAGGCACTGAGCCAGCTCCTCTCTGGGAAGGCTAAGCACTTGTCCTGGGAAATCCTCTTCCAGCTGAACCTGCCTGGTATTTGTAGCCATTGCACCTTGTGGAATGTGCATTGTGTCTGTTGAAGCATCTTCTGGGCTTTTCTGCCCTTGAAGGGAGACAATTCGATTCCTTTCCATTTGCATTTGTGTTACAAAATGTATCCCAGATAAAGCTTAGATGCTCCACAAATATTTCTACGTGCCATATTAGACTCATTGGATACTAGAAAGAGCAGTGTCATTGAACATTTAACCACAGTAATATTTATGTGAAATATATGACATCTAAGAGAGTATACATACATTCAATATCACATGTCATAATACACATACTGTGTGTTACTTGGTATATGATTTCCATGCATGTAATAAACAATATTGCATATTTGTATATAGTGTCTTATATACAGGTATTTATGTGGATTGTTTTATGATGTATAACACTTAGGGTTTTTTTTAATTTTTTTTAATTTTTATTTCTGGCTAGTGGTAAAGCCTGAAACCTTTCTGAGGTTTATACTCTCATCCTGGCATTTTAAGAAAACATTTACCTTCTGACCTCTATCCTCCCTAAACTACCTTCTGCTTTGTGACCTTAAAAACAAACACACACATGAAATGAATTATATTTAAGCTTTGGAACAATATTTTTTAACAAGTCACAAAAAGATGGAATTCTATTTTTCAAAAAGTAATTTAGTTTTCAAAAGCAGACCTGACATGTAACCAATTGGTGGTTAGAAAAAGGAAGCATCATTTGTTGTCAAGCTCTTCTCATTTTGCTACAGGTGGGTTTAGAAAGACATGTTTCAAAAGCTGCATCAAACTTTAATTTCCAGTTTTAAAACCTTCAAGTAATCCATGATTCTTAATAATTTGTGGTTTCTTAAACATGCAACATGCTTTCCTCCATGACTGTTCCCCATGCCTTTCTCCCATAAGGATTTTCAATCAGACATGTGATCCTTGGAATGAATCAACATAGTATGTACCCCAGAAATGTATCCTTCTGACAGTGCTTTCTGGAACTGTTGTTTTCCTGACTTAATGAATGTTTACTTAACTGAAGGAGAGAATGGAAACGTCCTAGACATTTTTTTTTTCTAGAGACAGAGTTTCTCTCTGGAGCCCTGACTGTCCTGGAACTGCCTCTGTAGACTAGGTTGGCCTAGAATTCAGAGATCCACCTGCCTCTGCCTCCTGAGTGCTGGGAATAAAGGCGTGCACCACCACCACCCAGCTAGCATTCTTATATCCTGGTTTCCAAACACTGAACTAAATCAATCTCAGTTTTTCTACCACTGACAAGAGGTTTTGTTTGTTGTTGTTGTTGTTATAAAACATGGAGATTTTGCTTTTTCAATAGTAGTAAAGTTCAGAGCAGAAGTCAATAGGTAATAAATGGATATGAACTGATTACATACTGGAAGCCAAAGAGGGTAGTAATTGAGCAGCTAGGCTATTGACTCAAATAAGTCATCTTTAGGATTTAGTCCTGTACCCTTATTTCTTAGCTGTGTGATCCTTTACTAATTTATTTCATTGTATTATCTACCTACCTATGGCTTGATGGTGACATCACTAACCGCTTACAATATGGATATAGATTGTACATAGCAGCCCTGGGATCAAAGGTGGCTGGCTGATGGTGGGGTTTTGTTGTTATTGTTTCTGTTGTTACATTCTTTTTATCTACTTTGGAAAGCATCACTAGGCTAAGAAAGAATGCCTCCATGAACCTCAAATAACTTACAGGATATTTTGATAAGCAATGTGTCCAACTGCTTCCGTTTTGTTTTTATTCAGTGCCTTGTGCATTTCTCTCTCTCTCTCTCTCTCTCTCTCTCTCTCTCTCTCTCTCTCTCTTTTCTTTGAGATACAATCTTGCTATGCATCACAGACTGGCCTGGCCCTCATGATTCTCTTAAGTGTTGTTTCCACAGGTGTGCTTCACCATCCCTGGCTTTCCTTTACATTGCCTGTGTGTGTTCGACAATGTCTTAGTTCAAGTAGATATCCTTGTCTTCTATCTATTGACAGCTTTTCTGGCCATGCATCACTTTGATGCTATTGTTCTAGCTACTGGAAGAAGCCTTTTCTACTACATTTTATCCCTAAGACTCTAATTCAGAGCTTCACTGGTTCTACCAATTCATTCTGTTGGGTCCCTTTTCTCATAGTCGACCACATTAACTCTATTATTTATATTTCAGCCAGGGGAATTCTAGGAAACACAGGTGAAATTATTTAACACTCCAGGTGAAACCTTTGCACGGGTCCTCACATTCTTGAAGAAAACAATGCTTTGGTATTTCTCTGTCTCAAGACTGGTCATGTAAACCAAATGTCAGAGTAGCAAACACCTACATACAGCTAGTGAGAAGCAGAACCTGAATGTTAGAGTTCTCTACTTCACAGTGGAGTTTAGCAAGGCAGGTACATAGATCAGTGGTCAGCCAACTGCTGACCGGCCTGGGAGCCACATTCATCTCGGTGACTGCTTTGCCCACAAAATCACACCACTCATTCATTTACATATTATCTATGGCTATTTGAATCCTAAAACAGGAGAATTGAATAGTTGTGACAGACACCATCTGGCTCACAAAGTCTAAAATATTTATTATCTTGCCCTTCACAGTGAAAGTTTGCTGGCATCTGGTGTAAATCACACTCAGATTTTAAAAAGGAGAAGTGACAAATTCTAGGATGTTCCTGGCGAGGAATTCTGTGGCTAGTCTTCTGCCACGTTAATGAAGTTGGATAGAATGTAGGCTTCACAACTGCAATAGTCACTCAAAAAAGCAGACATGAACACACCATGGAGAGAGAAGGCTTTAATTACCTAGCTGTCCACTGTTAAAGAAGCTGGACAGCATGTGGATTGTCCAGTCGGTCACTTTTGCGGAGTTAGAGCTTAACATGGAAGACAGAAGAAGCTGGAGAGAGAGCAGAGCAAGTTTTCTCTAACGGGTTATGCTTAAGGAAAAAAACAAAATACATGACGGCAAACAAAATGGGGTATGTCATTTGTAGGGGCAGAGACCGTGAAGTAAATGGCAGAATTCACAATGCTAAGGTGGGGGATTAAGAAAAGCAGCTGAACAAAGAAAATAAATTTTAAGAAAAGCTTAGTGCAAAACGCTATGAGTCCAAATGACTGGATATTTGCATAAACATGTGCACAGTTGCCTGCTAACTATGCACCAGAAAGTTCGAAGTTGACCTACTTTTTTTGGAAAAACTAAATCCTTTAGAAAAATTGACTGGTCCTTTAAATTAAATATTTAAAAACTCCCCAAAGACCTTAGCATGAATAATACTTTTCACAAAAAACAAACTCATCTTGTACAGAGCAGTGTTTTAAATTTGCAAGACTGGAGAAGTGATGCAGGGCCACAAGTTGTGCTGATGCATTGGCTGACCCATGAAAGGAATTGTGTTGGCAGTGTTCCAGGGACAAGTGATTTGCTCAGCATGATATTGGTTTGTACTAGTCCTTCCAAAGAACTCCAAGCATGGAAAATGACAAATACTGTCAACTCATTTCCTTCCAGAAAATAAATCGTATGCTGGGGCTTATATTGCTCATACCCTGAGCAACAATGACTAGAGGGAACAGAAAGGACTTGAGGAGATCTGTGGGTTATTCTATATGAACCAATAAAATAGATGCATGTTTTTCTTGTTTCTTTATCTACTCATTACTTAGGGAACTTTTGTCAAGGGCCTGTTGAGTGTCCTGTGCTAGAAGTTTGGATACCAACCTGAATAAAGTATTGTATAAGAAAGAAGAGGTCAAAATTCCATATTACTCTTCAGTTTGATAAATTACTTCTACTACACGAGGCTGTGCCCAGGCCACAAATCTGAGAGATGATTTAGAAAAGCAAAAGGACTTAGGGCAAAGACCCCAAAGTTACATGAACAGATTCCATTGTCCTCACAGTAAATTCCTTCTGTCTGGTAAGATATATTTGCACGTTAAAATGAAAACGAGCAACAGTGCAGTAGGACACTTTTGCTACTGATCCAGTGCATACAACAGAAGAAACAATAAACATGAGACATGTACCCTGACTTTCTTTGTACACAAAGTATACATAGGTAGAAGCCACAGCATGGCCTCATGCTTGTTCCTATGGTTTTCAGCTGCACTTTAGTGGGAACTTTATCTCCTTAAAGGTGAAAGCCAGTTCTATGAACAGGGCCAATCCTCAAACTCCATTGACTTTAGGAGTTGTTTACATTGTGTTAATACTAATCACTATTTACTAAGGGCTTATAATATGTCAGACACTGTGTTTGCCCTACATTTCTTGTTCATTTGATTCACAGTGATTCCATGAGGTGTGCCAACCACATAGTTTTGAGAAATTGTCACAGATTAACCTTGTCAAAATCATTTGACTTATTCATGCATCTAAGCCACATTCAGTCTCCCACATCACAGGTATTTTCACCTTGAGAGCCTGTGCTATGTCTCTTGGATATGTATGTTTATATGCTGTTTTACAATTGCAAGCATTTAGTAACTATGAACTACTGCAGGATTCAATTGTTGAAATAGTAAGTCTGGAGGACTTTGATCTTCCAATTTCTCAGTTTCCATTCCCATTCTGTATATAAGGAGATGCTGTGGAAATTAGGGAGATATCATCACATACAATATCATTTTTTTCACTGCAGGTTTTATTTTCAGAAGGAACACTTACACAGTCTTCAGTGATCATGAACAAAGATCAAGTCTTTACTGGTAAGGAAAAGCTGGACCTCATAAAACAGTCCCCTTCCCAGCACTAGCAGTCTGCTTATTGTCAAATGTGAGTTCTCAGCTGAACAGTACTCAGCCCCTGTGTCTTAGTTACTATTCTATTTATTTCTGTGAGGAGACAACATAACTCTTGTAAAAGAAAGCAGTGAATGTCGACTTGCTTAGAGTGTCACAGGACTGACTATGCCTGTCCATTTCCCACCATGATGACGGGTGAAGTGGACAGGCATAGTACTTGAACAATAGCTGAGAGCTTTACATCCTGATCCATAGGCAGCAGGCAGAGAGAGAAACAGAGACAGACACACACACACACACACACACACACACACACACACACACATACAGACCCACACACAGAGAGAGAGAGAGAGAGAGAGAGAGAGAGAGAGAGAGAGAGAGAGACTGGGTCTGGAGTGGGTTTTTGAAAATGCAAAGTCCAGCTCTAAGGAAACACCTCCTCCAATAAGGCCACACCTCTGAATCCTTCCCAAACAGTTCCACTAACTGGGGACCAAGCATTCAAACATGTGAGCTTATGAGGGTCTTTCTCTTTCAAATCACCGCACACTATCTAAGCCAAGTTGTTGAAACCTCAGAGGATAGCTTTTCCCTTATTAGTCTTCATTTCTTGTACTTAACAGAAGGGAAAGGAGAGGTTAAAGCATAATGTACAGCATATGGGGCCTGTATAAGGCGCCATTAAATCCTCATATACAATGTTCCCAACCCTCCTTAGTTCACTGGCTGTCAGCTGGCATTACTAAAATCTGGGATGTGACTGAGAGATTTTGTTATGTTGGCTCACCTGGCTTATTATTGTCAAGGTATGGTGGTAAGATTTTCTTGCCTATAAATTGAAAAACTGTATCTTCTCTATCACTCTCTAGTGTATATAAAATAAATTCATGAATGTAAAAGTAGAGAGTGGGCTTGGGAATAAGGTATTAAGGGTTTCTAAAACCACATCTGCCCTTGAAAAGAACAGCTAGAAGATAGTGCTTTAGAGGTAAGTACACGAGGACTAGGTAAGATGGGAAAGTCTTCTAGTTTAAGTGCATTTAGAAATAAATAGGAGTAGTAACAAAGAATATAAGCAAGTATTGAGTTAAAGCTTTTAAAGGACTTTCAATGGATAAACATTTTATGTGCTAGAGCCACTATTACTGGAACATACACAGTCTCTGACTGCCTTTACTGTTTATCAGGATCTCATCTTTGTTTGTCTTGATGACATTTCAAAATGCCAGAGTTTGATTTCTTATCACTCCACAATGATGAAGGCTGATCAGCTACTGTTCTTTAAATTAGGAGAAAAATACTTATTGAGATCATAACACTAAGAAGTAGAAATACTCAGACTAGAATTTAATATATTTAACCAGAAACTGTGCTCCTATATTTTTAAAAATGTGGTATAAATGTGTTTATTCATTTTATAAATATATTTTATGTATTCATATATATGTACATCGGTATAAATTTACCATTTTGACCAATTGTTGAGTTTTAGCTAATTGTAGATTTATATGACATCAAGTACATTCATGTTCTGTATAACTCTCACCATAATTCCCATCTCTGAAACTATTTTCTGTCACCTCAAACACACATGAAAGCCATTAAACAGTATTCTCCATGTTATTCAGTTTTCTAATACTATAAAGAAATACCTTATATAATTAATTTAGTAAGGAAAAAAGAAGAATTACTTTGGAAATGCCATTCTGCTGTCATTTAGCCCTGTGGCTCCGCCTTTGGTGAGACAGCTCATCACAGTAGAAATGCAAACTCTTCAACTCAAAGGCAGGGAGCAAAAATGAGGAAAAGGGAGAGGCAGGCTCACCTGTACCCTTCATCATCTCACCTCATAAAGGCTGTACCACCTATTAGTAGTGCTACCCTAGGGACAAACTTGCCAACACCTGGGCCCTAGGATACATTTAAAATTCAAATTATAGCATTTTGCTGCTGGATTCCCAAAGTTTTATATTCATTTCACAGTGAAAAATATATTCCCTCTTAGTCAGAGTCCTCCACTTCTTTACTGTTCCATATGATTAAAAAATTGATCCAAATCCCCTCTTTTTTATTACAACCATCTCAGTTTTATTATATAATTTTATGTTTATTTATTGCTTCAAGTTACATCTCCATCACAGTCCCCTCTCTCTACCCCTCCCAGTCCCACCCTCCCACCCTCTCCCCCTTCTCCCACCTATCATTCTCCTCTGGAGCGGGGTGGGGCTCACATATCCTGTGCTCTTTGGATGCATCTTCACATTGACACTTTTTTTTCTGGCTAAATTAAAATTTCCCCCATTTTTCCCTATGTTCTCATCTTTGCATCTGATTCTTACCATAAATGTGGAATATCACATAAAGCCTGTGTTACATCTGCAATATTGTGCTGCCTTGAAATATCTGGTAAATAAACAAGTTCATTACCTTTATGTTCAGCCTTCCAAAAGTACTAGAACATGAGCAAATTATAGTCCTGTATGTCCTTCTTCAACCACATCAGCATCACTTTCATCTAACACTTTTTCACTTGCCATTCTGGTCTCTGGAACTACATCCAGAATAGCCCGATAAGTTCTACTTATAGCATTTTTTGATTTCTTTAGCTTTCTACTCGAAAAATCTTCACATTTCTCCTATAAATCAGTTTCATAAAGTCTTCCATATGAAACAATTATACAGTACCACCAAAGACTGCCCTACTTCTCATGATTAACTTTCTGTATTAGTCAGATTTCCATCACTGCCATGATGTGAGATGATCAGCTTAGCTTTGGAGGGCACAGAGTCTGATAAAGCAGCTCTATTATTTTGTTCCTGAGGTGAGTCAACACATCACAGCAGTAGAGTGTAACTACTCAGAGCTGGTCACTTCATGAACTGAACACAAAGAGAAGGCATGAGGAGACCAAGGTCTCACAGTCTCCTATAAGGGCACATCCCTAATAATAATGTAAACCTTTCCCACAATGTCCCTCTTCCTAAGGCAGTGATTCTCAACCTTCCTAATGCTGCAACCCTTTAATACATTTCTTTATGTTGTGGTGACTCCCAGTGATTTTTGTTGCTACTCCATACTGTAACTTTATTATGGTTATGAATCATTATGTAAATATCTTATATGCAGGATATCTGATATGTGGCCCTTGTGGGGGTTGTGAACCACAGGGTGAGAACCACTGTCTTAAAGGCTCTACTGCTTCCCAATAGCACTGCCTTGGGAACTTAGAGTGTGAATCACTATCATGCAGACCCGAGTATTCCCTCAATGTAGTACTCCTCCATCTCCTCTTTCTCCATCTCTAATCAACCAACATTCTAACACCTTTGTAATTTGGACTATTCTAGTTATACCCTACAAGTGGATTCATGCAGTAATTATTTGGCAAGTTGTAACAAATTTCCATAGTTTCCTTCCTTTCTGTGGCCAGATAGTATTCCAACTTGTGTTTATGAGTTTTTTATTCATTTGTCAATAGATGCCTCTATTGCTTATAACTTTTAACTGTGAGGATTATTTACTACCAGTGTTAGTTTAAATATCTGATTCTATTTCAGTTCTTCTAAGTATACATTCAAATGGAATCACTGAATGTTAGTGGTAGTTTTATTTTTAATTTAGGCAAAACAAAACAAAGGAAAACTGCAGCTGTGACATTTCCTGTTATTGATGTGGAAGTGAGGAAGAGAGCAGTGGTGTCACCTGCTGGATACAGTGTCTCTGATTCTTGCGCTGCACATCAGTTCAACCCATTGTTATGTCATATGGACAGACATGCTTTACAAATAATATACTTCCATTGCTGCCCTAACAGCGGGGGAAGGGGTTGGATAAAGGATTGGATAAAGCTCAAATGTTTGTTTTCTGCCTTTAGCACCACACAGGGCATCGTGATAAGGTCTGATTAGGAATCTAATATCTGATCTGTCCCAGACTCAGAAAACCCAAGAACTAGTTTTAGCACTTTTATAATTTCACTTGGTGGGTTTTACTTGTTTCTCCATTTAAGGGATCATTGGGAATTGAATAAAAAATCTGGAGAGGTCCACAGTTGTTTTGTCTTGAAATGGGTGTGTGTGTGTGTGTGTGTGTGTGTGTGTGTGTGTGTGTGTGTGT
>CAJQZJ010033863.1:714415-732871 GCA_907164525.1 Lophiomys imhausi
ACTCTACCCACTGTTCCCAAAGCCTTACCCTACCCACTGTTCCCAAAGCCTTACCCTACCCACTGTTCCCAAAGCCTTACCCTACCCACTGTTCCCAAAGCCTTACCCTACCCACTGTTCCCAAAGCCTTACCCTACCCATTTTCTTCAAAGTCTTACTCTACCCACTGTCCCCATAGCCTTACCCTACCCACTGTCTCCAAAGCCAATTAGAACAATCCTGAAGCATATATCCTCAGTGCTGAGAAGAAACAGCCCTTGGGAAGATCATAAGTTTCTCTCTCTGCAGTATAGAGTCCTTTCACAACCCTCAGACACTTTGATTCAGTGTAGGAGGGTTGAAGGTGAAGAGTGAGTCAGTGATATTTGGAATTCACTAATGCTTTCTGAGGGACTGTGTTGATCTTCCATTCAAGACTGTTAACAAACCTTACCTTTATAAAATTAATTTCCTCTTGGTCTTCAACCTCATTCAGTTCTTTGTTGGAAATTCAGCCATTCCCAGAAAGAATCTGGAGACAGGAGAACATTATTACTTATTTGGGCTATTCCCTACCCTCCACCCCAGAGGAATATACAGACATGAGAGAATGTGCACATTTTTATTCTGGGCATGGAATGTAAATCAGATTTGCTGTGAAATATCAGTGTCTGTATATCAAACGGTATCCTATCTGATAGGATAGGGTGCCAGTGTTTAAAATCCTTAGGAGCTATGGAAATTAGTCTTTCCTGCTGCTTATGACAATCTCAAGACCTGGAAGGCTTCACTCTTTATACCATTTGGAAAGCATTTTTGGCACACAGGGGTCAGAACCTGAGGAAAAAAGTCTCTTGCCAGCATATTCTGCAAGCTCTAGCTGGCTGCTCTCAGCTTTCCCCAACCCACTATCTTTTATCTCATATCTTTTCCTGGGTTAAAGTTTGCAGCAGCCTCCTCTGCTTTGTGCCTATCTTTTTCTTTCTATTGTCGGAACCCTGTCTTCTCACAGCAGTAAGGCTATTTATGTAGCATGCACATCCACACCCAGCTGGCTCTGCTATTCTACAGAGTTGCAAGACAGAGCTGTGATCTTTAGCCATAGTAGTGTCAATAGACAACAGGGAAGATGACACAGCATCCCAAGGGGCAGAGGTTGTAGAGCCCTTTCTTCCAGCACTCGCATACACACACACACACACACACACACACACACACACTCACACAGGCACACACGGTTAAAGAGCACACTGCAGAAGGAATAGAAAGAAGAGATTAAAGGTGAATCTTCCAGTCTGCTTAAATAGGGCAGTTTCTTAGAACACCATTCTCCCAGGTCTGCCTAGTGCTCTGTGCAGGGATTCTCCAGATATACATCCTTTCCCAAGAATGAAACTGTGCTCTAAGGAGCTAAATAAATGAAAGGGAGTGGCACCCAGAACTAAGCTAATAGTCAAGAAACTGAAGTTCTAAAGTACTGGGATGCAAAGCAGATGTTAATATATGCAAATGAATGGAAATTACCAGTGACCTTGAGGCTTCTCCTGAGTTGACAATGTGGTCCTGGTGCCACAGACGGTGACCATTGCTGGTGCAGATTCTGATGATCACTCAGCTTACACTGCAAGTTTGTATTGAATCTGAATTTTATCCACTTAGCAGTCTGATCAGTTACTTCTTTGCCAACAGTTTTGCTTGCACGTGTAAGTAAACAAATGCATTTATCACCCCTGGGATCAGTAAGTGCTAATAAAGTTGCCACTGCTTGCATTTGAGATCTGTCCTGATGACAGACATTTCCTAAATTAACCAAGAATGGTTTGGTCGTTTCAGAGCTCAGCAAGGAGAGAAAAGATATGAACATTATTACAGATGTCACCAGTCAGTGCAGAGGATAGTACATGCTATCTCTGTCATCTTCAAAGTCTAACTTTGTGTTAGACTGCATGTCTGAGGGAAGTGTATGTGTGCACAGAATACTATTTGCTTTTGTTGGTATTTTTGATAACAGCTCAGTTTGAACTTTATTTCAGAATTTATTGAGAAAAACCAACCACCAAGGAGCACAGGACATGCTCTCCTACTTGAGTACATATTTTCAGACACGATTTCATTTCAATTAAATGTGCTGCAGGAGTCATTAGTCACTTGTCTCATTGCCAAGACAAAATAACCCGACAAAAGCAACATAAAGAAATTTTATTTTGTTTCACAGTTTGAAGGAAGTTTGAAGGATCTTGGCAGGCCAATCATGGTGACAGGGGCTTTAGGCAACTGCTCATACTGCTCATGAAGCAGAGAACAGTGAATACACTCAGCTTTCTTTGCTTTTCTTATTGTTTGCTGTGAACTCCAACCCTTTTAAATGGTGCCACCCATATTGAAGGCAGTTCTTCACATTTTGACTAACATGATATAGGTTCTCCCTCCCAGTAGGACTCAGGGATTTGTTTGCATGGTACTTCTGCATCTCATCAAATTTACAATCAAGATTAACTACCAGACTCACCCTGAATTACCTTGCCTGGCGTACAGCAGTACAGCACTCACTAAAGCCTGCTCTGCAAACACTCCTCTGTTTACTAAAGCCTGCTTTGCAAATACTTCCATACTCTGCTAGTCCCTAATAGACTGGCGTTGTTCCATTTGACTGTACGCAAAAATGATATTTAAAATATGAGTTTAAAACATCTAGTCAACTCCTAGATGTTTATTCCCTTCTTTGTAGGGTCTGTTTATCTTTCTGTGTCTTCCTGTCTGCTCTGTGCTGATCACCTAGAAAGAAACTTGTATTTGCTGAGAACTACCTCTCTGTATTCCTTTTCTTCAAAAACAGGATTTTGCTTCCTCCTAAAATAGTAGAACCTCACTGCTGCCTCATAATTTACTCCAGGGCAGTTTCTTTAAGATGCCAGCTCCTCCTGCACCTGTAGCATCCGATCGAGCTTTACTTTGTTGGCTGTGAGCATATACCACACATTTATATCATAACTGTCAAAAGTGTGTGCTGGAGTCTGGACTGCCATACTCACCTTCTTCCCCTTTTGGCCTTTTTTCCCCCTGGCTTTCTAGTATTATGTTCTTAACTTATTCCTTCGCTGCCTCCCTCTCTCTTCCTTCTTCCTCCATGATGCAAATATCCTATAAAGATTAATAATTCCTTAAATTTAAGGAAGGTTATATCTATTTCTCTCTTCTGAAAAAGGCATACATGGAGTATAGGTGGGTTTTGCTTACTTGTTTTTTCTTTTTTCTTTTTTTTTTTTAAGAATATGCCTGCACAAGCTATTTGAGCTGGCTTATGGCAGCCCCTGGAATTTATTGTGTGTCTGGTTTAAGCTTCTTTCGGTGTTTGGTGTCCACTATCTTTTGAAATTCCTACCACAGCCCTTCTGTTATTTTTGCTCATTAAGTGCATGAAAATACTTCATGTGTTTCTCATACTGAGAGAGTCTTCTAGGTCATTTTGAATGACTACTGAGACTGAATTGAAATTATTTGGGTTTTCCTGTGAAAGAAGAAGAAGAATGAAGGTTTAAAATGATGACATTTTCTAACAAGGATGGTGACTTCAAATAATTATTTTATAATTAAGCTAGACTGTTGTGTTGTGTCATACACTGTCTTTGCAGTTCTCCTTATGAAAAGAGAGAAATTAATATGCAGGGAGAAAAATGTCTCAAGAATACTGCATTTCTAATCCAAGTATTCCATTCTGCATACTTAGATAAACTGCTGGATTTTTCATTGTGACCAAATAAATAAAAAGGGCACTGGAAACTTGCATCTTTTTAAAAGCTAGTTCTCTCCTTCTCCCCTCAGTGTCCTAAGTTTCTTGGAAAGTCTGGCATTAAAATGATTTGCAATGAATATTGGCTTACAGACATTAGGTTCTGTAATGTAGTTTGCCCTGGCGTCTGAATGTATAGATGGGTGTTTGAAGCCACCCTCCTCCATGATTGGCCTCTACCAATGAGGAACGAGCCTGAGAAAACTTTTGGGGGTAAAGTCCGTTATGTCCTCTGCTACAGTGTATGGACAGTTATTCAGTAACATGCCACTGTGGAAAATTTACCAAGCAGCATGCCTTTTGCTTGATGTTAGATTGTCTGCTGGTCAGAAAGTCAACAGAGAAATATGCCACATGTATGGAAAAATATGTAGTGTTGTAGGATAAGAATGGACATTTTGTTTTATTTTACTTTATTTTTGTTGTTTCTAGTATAATCCTTTCAGTCAACCAAAGCTTATGGTGCCCATGATGCATGGTACTTTATTCCAATTCCCATCCATTTTTCTATTTCTAGGGCACTGTACCTAGCATAATCTTGTTGATCTCCTGACATATGGACAGCTCTCTCCACCCAGACCAGAATGCACACATCTTCCTTTGGGAAGATGAAACAGTATTTTCTCTTCTGTCTCTGAATTACAGATAACATTTATAATCACACATATAAATTATATTTATAATATAATTTATTATATGGGACATAGTTACTGAACAAATAACTAGGGTAAAGGCCTACTCTGTCTACCGCATAGAGTAAAATGTGACAAACAAATTATGACCCACCTGCTAATAATCAGACATGTGTGGCTATGGACTGTCCATGTTTATACCAACTTCATTTCTGTGAGTGATTTAGTGTTACAGTCTTCAACAGAGGAGCCATTCACTGCATATGGCTCCATAACCTGGAATTTAATTAAAAGGAAGTAAAATAAAGGTTCAATTTTTCAGGAGTGGAAATTGTACTGTGTTCTCACGCTCATACCTTTGATCCTGTTTGGATGGGTGATGCATTTGAGGCTTTCTGGAAGCTGCTCTGAGAAGAGTCTCATTTGCTATCCCATGTGGGGAAGAAGCTGAAGGTTTATAAGGCTACTGTGAAAGCCAGTGTCAGAAAGAAGCAGATACCAGGGACAGTACACAGGAAAAGAAGCAACATTGTCTTTCATGGCATGGTTGAATTGTGCCATTAGTACCTTTCGAAAGCCTGCACTGTCTTTAGTCCTGCTGTGTTCAGTGCCAACTAGCCAACTGTTGCCACTGAGCAGTAAAGCTGACTCTTCCAAATGGAGATACATCCCAAGAATACAATACATAGAGTTTGGACATTTTAGTAAAAAAAAAAAAAAAAGTAAGAAGATAAAACATTTTAATCTACATATATGTATATGTGTATATATATACATATATTAAATGGGTTATTTGTTAGGCTATATTAGGTTAGTTAAAGTATGCTAACTTAGTCACCTGTTTCAGTGGTTCTTTAATTGTCACTAGAGCACTGAAATTTAATGTGTCACACACACTGTGTTTTAATAGGACAGTGTCTCTTTGAACCCACAGGTCTTCAAAAAATAAGTGTGTTTATTGTTCATGTAAGCTTGAATCATATTTTCTGCTCTTTGCAACACGAATATCTAATTGATGCTTGGCATAGTACTCCTATTTGAACTTTAGTTCTTCCTATTTGTCCCTGAAAATGACACACATAAAAGTACATTGTGGGTACACACGCATTGTGACACACACACACACACACACACACACACACACACACACAGAGAAAGAGAGAGAGAGTTGCAAACACCTCCCATCCTCCATGAATAGCTCTCTTCTCTTCTGTTCTAACCACTTGTCTGAGAAGCTCACTCTGTGTATTTCACCATCAAAAGACTTAGTTTTCTGATCTGAAAAAATAAATGATTGGGGAAGGGGAGAAAGGCATACACACATGCAATTGATACAGGATCAACTCCAAACACAGTCTGAGCTTCATAGCGCATGTCAAGCTGGCTTGGGCCACGGAGAATATCTGCATCCCCTTTATCTTCCCTCACATAACAGTCACAAATTAAGCATGTATAGGAGTATATAAGTTCTAGCAAGTGCTCTCTGTTCAGTTTGTTTTTTGTGTGTGAATTATAAGTTTTATTCTTGCTTTGGGTCTGCATCACCTGTCCCATGCTTTCCTTCCCTCCTGTCACTTCCCACACGTCAGCTCCTACCAACCAGCACTGCAGAGTGGAAAGATGTTAGACTATAAGCTTCTCTACTACAGAAAGTCACTAGTGTGTTTTATTTGAGCTTTGTATAATTTCTTTTTTATTTCATGAAAAGAAAGCAAATATAAAATGATACACTTTAAGGTGAGAATAAAAGTCATTCGTGATCAGTTTGAGGAAGGACCTCCATTTTCTATGAAGTCCATATAGATGAAGAAAAACTACACAGTGCCGTTGAGATAAAACACAAACTGTGTACATTATCTAAGTCTTCTACAAACAGGAAAAGAGTTGTTAACAGCAAATTCAATCTCTCTCTCCAATTGTGTTTTATTTCATATAATTTTTAAAATTAATTTATTTATTACTTCAGGTTACATCTCCATCATAGTGTCCTCTTATTTAAACAGACTATCAAGATATAAACACCCAGCAGTGGCAATTTAAGATTAAATTTCTAGTATTCCATGCATTTTTTGCTTGCATGTTTTCATTAATTCTTTGGAACATAGATCTGAGTTGAAATTACGTTTTCCTCATAAACCTCAGTTGTTTCTTTCACTGCCTAGCTTCCTTTTTACTGAATACGTAGGTGCTTCTTTCTCAGGGAGGAGCAGACTGTAGATTTTGTTTTCCAGTGTGGGGGTAATTATGACAGTTGGATAAAATAGTGGTGATGCCCTTTAAAACACCAAGTGTACTGGGGTGGTGCTGTTCCCAGCTTTCAGGGGGAATTGGAGTAAGTGAGTCAGTGATCTTGGTACCATCAGTCAGTAGATGAAGAGGGAATTCTGTGGATGAAGAAGAAAGAAATATTTAGCAATTGTGTGCTGTTAACCTGTCAATACACAACAGCTTTTGTGAAATCTTTCTAATTCTGATGATAGAAGTTTTGAACTCAAATAGTTGAGTTTAACAGTGCTGACCTTGGACTTTATAGTAAACTCTCATTGGCTGTGTGCATTATGGGAGATTCTTCTTTGAAAAGTCTCTCATTTTCCTTTGTAAGTTATAAACACCAACATCATTATTATGTTAAAATGTCCCCTACACATAGATGATAGGCAGCTTGGTCTTCACGCAGATCCATTAACAAGAAGAGCTGGGTAAGGGCGCTGTCTCTGACATGCCGCCTATTAGTGGAGCACCTTACCCTAGCTGGGCTGCCTTGTCAGGCCCCAGTACAAGAGGAAGCCCTTAGCCCTCCCTCATGTGACTTGATAAACCAAGGTGGGACGATATGTAGGGGCTCCCCTCATCTGAGGAGAAGGGGGAGAGGGGAAAGAGGGTGGTGAGGAGGGAGGGAGTTGTAATCAGGATGTAACTTGAATAAATAAATTAAAAAATAGTTTTGAAACAATATCCTTATTTTTTTCTTCAAAGCAAACCTGTTGCACAAATCTCCTACATAAGTAGAAAAGCTGTATTATAAGTTTATCTCTAAACTGTATTTTTCTCTCCTCCAATGCTAGATATCAAGGAAGGCATTATAGAACTAATTAGATACTATGGGCAATCACTCATTTACTTTTCCAATTCACCAGTCACTTATTACAGGGACTCTAGTCTGTTTCAGCAAGAAGAAAGTCTGGGGTCCTTTGTCCCAGGGGGAGAGGCAGCTTGTGCCCGTATGTTATTGTTCTCTACAAATATTCTATAATTTAAGCAATGATAGAAATTCATAGTAATATGGAGACAAAAACATGGCCTGAAGCAAGCTGGGGTGATTGTAAAGAATTCTGAACTTTCGCAGCAAATAAACATAGCTCAGTGCTTCTGTGTTTGAGGCCTTTCAACAATTTGGACTCTTGTGAATTAACTAGCAAAATCATACGGTAATTGTTTAAAGTGGATCAAAGTTTAGTAATTACTACACTCATTTAGTAGTTAAATTAAAATGATTTTGAAGAAGAATTTTCTGTTTCTGACACTGTTTAATATTAAAATAATATATAGTGATGATATTATATATAGTTATATAGTGATGATAAAAAAGCAGGCTAGTTTTTTTTTTTCAGTTTATGATTGTCTCTTAATTTTCTAAGTATATTTATTCCCTTACTATGCACACCTAGGATTGGGCACTATGCTGCTTTTGACTTATTGTTGTACGTCAGTTCTGAAGATTTCTGTTTCCAAATTGAATAGTTTACATAGGAATATCTTGGCAATGAAGAAGGCAATTCTGATTTGGCTTCTGTCCAGGAAATAAGTCTTCTACCAAAAATCATTACCAAGTCCTTCACAGAGTACAGGAGAGGGGACAATTGGTGCAAAAGAAATAGACACTTGAGAGGATGCTGAGATTACATCATAAACAATCTAAGAGTCAACCAAATGCATTAGAGGGTTGATACGGAAAATGCTGTCCAGAAAGTATTCTAGGAAACTGACTGCATTTGGTGTGTATTACTTTATAACAAATTATTTCCTAACTCCATTGTTTGAATAACAACAAATATGGTTTTTAATCTTGCAGAGATTTAGCAGTGCAGTAACTGGGATATCTTAGCTAAGTGATTCTATGTAAAGAACCTCCATCCTGACTTTGTTCCCAGGCTGCAAACATGGGCACAGTCACGGGTGCTTCTGATCCAACATGAGTGTGTGGTTGTTGGCTGAAGGCTTCAACTTTTTTTTTCCCCACGGGCATCCCTTTGAGTTTATTTGCATCAGTGTAACTCAATTATTTATGAGGTATAGTGAGGGAGACAGGTAGACAATAATCAATGCTGATGTTGTAGTGTTTTCTGTGATTTTTCTTCTAATAAGTCCTGCCATCTTACCATGGTCTGTTGGACACCCAACAGATGTGAGTGAGGCACAAAAAGGCTTGTTATCCTGGACCCCAAACATGACACAGACAAATCTCCTTGGTTTGACAATATTTTGGGGATTTAGGAAATCATTCCATTAGCGTATCTCACTCTAGAATGTTTTCATTTCTGTTATCTTACTAATTTTCTAGGTTAATGTATGAATGTGCACAAGTTATGTTTGGTGCTCCTCAATAATTAGTTACCACTTATCATATCTATGGTAAGTGGTATGGGAGAAGGTACCTGGATTTGTAAGATGTTCATAATTGTAATGAAATACTTGGAACAGGCTACATTGTATGGGAAAAAGGATTTATCTCACAGGGTTTTGGAAGCATCTTGGCACATCTCCTGAGAGAACTACACTGGCTACACCATGCCACTGAATCTCTGTTAGTGTGTTTTCTCTCCTCTTCTTATGAAGCCACAAGCATTTATTCAGGTGGACTCAATTATAATGATTGAAAGTAGCAAAACTCCCCTAAACATCATAGTCAAAGAAAGGTTGTACCCTCTTAATGCCATTAATAACATGACACTGGGGATAAAAGTCTTACACGAGTTTGATGGAAAAGTCCTCGTTAGATCTTACACGAGTTTGATGGAAAAGTCCTTGTTAGACCTCAGTGATTCATTAGAATTTATAAATTAATAACAATCAATGATACCTGGTTTGGTGGATGGCATACAAGATGAGCCCAACGATCTTCACCTAGTGAGACTCATATTTATTTTAACTCAGGAACAACATTAACATTAGTATGGATAACCAGAGGATATGGTAAGAAACAGCAGCAACTTTTTCCTTTAAGTAGTTGTTTAATGTTTGTGTATTTTAGCACCAAAATTTTTTGAGTTTTCTTAACACAGAAAATGGGATCAATGAAGGTGCAAATACATGTATTTTAATGCCGTGGTTGACTGCAGCTTGTCATCATATGATTGGTTCTTTGGAACACTGTTTCCTTCTATGAGTTGAGCATTCTTTCATCAACACATAGGAGACTGGCATCTATAGTGTTTTTATGACTTTAAGGTTTAAAATTTTATTCTATGTCATTGTGAATCTTCTCCAGCTGTGTCCTTTCTTCTTACCATACAGACACTTAGGAGCTAGCATTATGAAGGATGAGAGGTTATATTTTAACACTCTAAGGTAGGATTAAGGTGTTTTCTTATCTGTATAGATAGCCTATGAAATAATTCTAGGTGTGATTGCTAATAAGCTTGGGTTACAGGTAGAAATCACATGTAGTGTAATTTGCTTTTAAAAGTAATCATTCTAAAGAAAATTTAGACTTAAACTTGATTCTGAAAAGTAAATGTGCACCAATGCCACAGAATCATTTGAATTTTATCCCTTTGTCTCATATTATTATTATTATTATTATTATAGATTTGCCTACATGTGCTTTTAAATGTATAGTTCTTTAAACTACTCAGCATTCGAAAGATGGTCAATTTATATCTGGGGTTTATGAATTTATCGTCTACTTTTTGATTGCCCATCTCATTGAAAATTACTTCATCAGACCTATCACAAAATAAAATCAGTACTACTATAAATAATTTATGTATATTTTATGGCTCTTTCTTGACAGCTCAGAGAATCAGGAACTTGGAAGCCTATGGAACACACTCTCTTCTTTTAAAGCATAATTCTTTTTTTCCTTTTATGTTTTGACATTCTTAAAGACACGGTGGCAGAAACTAAAGTATGTATTTATGATTTCAATAGGAAAAAAAGGTTGGATAAACTAGCTTGTTAATGTACATAATTTATTTGGGTAATTTAAAAACTTTTGTTTTATTTTTGACAGTTTCCTACAAGCATATAATAGATTTTAGTTGTTTCATACTTATTGCCATCTCTTATGCCCCTCCCTCTCCTACAGAAACCCCTCTTCTTCCCTGAACCCCCCCCACTATCATAACTTTTCTGCATATCTCAATAACTGAGTTTCATTGCAGGTTTATGCGTGAGCATACTTCATTACTTCCGCAAGAACAACTTATCAGTGGCTACACCTCTAAAGAAAACGATACCCTTTTCCTCACCAACTGAGGAAAGCAAAACATGGTGGGGTCTCAAGAGTTCCGCCCACTAGCAACAGTTGGAGGGAGATTAATGTGTAGCTACAGCTACTCAGAGAAGCATAGCGGCCTCAAGGATTCCTCCAGCTAATAACAGTTAGATTCCTTTAAATCCTTCTATGGAAGTGGATGCTCATGAAACCCTGCTTTGACAGTATTAATCTACCCATGCAGGTATCTCTGTTCAAACCTTTTGTCTTCAAATTTCTTTTTGTAATTACTTTACAAAGTATCAGACTTCCTTAGAGTTTCCTCATACATCCTTAGTTTGGGGTGATATTGCCTCCCACCTCCTTCTATCCCCAATCTTCCTTTTTACACTCTTCCTACTTAAACCATTCCACCCACAGTCTTCTACCCTTTGCTTTCATATCACATGTATTCTATACCCTGATTAAAGCCTCTTTCCCCAAACTATGACTCTTTCCAGGCTGTTGACCTCTATACTACACACAATGCTAGCTAAATATGACTATATGTGACTTAGATGTGAGGAGAGAAATGTACAGGAGAGAAAGCATATGGCTTTTATCTCTCTGAGCCTATGCTACCATACTGAATCTTTGCTACCATAAATGACACAATAGTTTCTACATCCATCAATTTTCCAGCAAATTTCACAATTCAGTTTTTCTTTATAGCTGAATAAAATTACACTGTGCATATACATCACACTTTCATCTCTATTAGTCTGTTGATGGCCACCTAGGCTAACTCTATGACCTGGCTGTTGTAACTACAGCAGAAATCAACATGACTGTACTACAATCTATATGGTAAATTGCGGAGTCATTTGGGTATATATCCAGAAGTTGAATAGCTAGACCATGTGGTGGTTTTATTTCTAGCTTTTTGAGAAACCTCCAAAATGATTTCCACAGTTGTTGCACCAGACCACAATCCCCTACCTCCTCAACAATATTTCTTATCATTTGTTTTCTGGATTACAAAGTATTCTGACTATGGTAAATTGTGAAAACTATTTTTTTAATGTTTCTTTATTACTTCAAGTTACATCTCCATCACAGTGCCCTATTTCTACACCCCCCCTCCAGACCTACCCTCTGCCCCCTCTCCCTCCTATCCTACTCCTCTGGAGTGTGGTATTCCTGAAAACTATTTTTGAGCTAAAATCTATATTGAACATAGTCCGTGAAGGAAATAGAAACATTTAAAAGTATATTTCTTGCCTGGTTACAGGAGGTGGCTGTTTCAGGTTCCATATCCCCTATTGGTAGGAGTCTTAGGTAGGATCACTCTCATAGATTACTTGAATTTTCCATTGTAGGTTTCTAGCTCATCCTAGGGATTCCCCTTCCCCCCCACTGATCCCAGTTCTCTCTCCCTCCTTCCTCACCATACTTGATCCCTCCTCCTCCCCCCTATGGAGGGATAAGGATAACAACCTAGCAACAAATCCTTTGACCCACAATGTCTCCTGTTTATAAAATACACAGGTGTAAAGAGGGATCAGAAATTGAGGGAATGGCCAACCAACAACTCGTCCAACTTGAGACCCATATGAGACAACCCAACCCTGACACTATTAATGATATTCTGCTATGCTTGCAGACAGGAGACTAGCATAACTGTCCTCTGAGAGGGTTTACCCAGCAGCTGATGAAAACAGATGCAGAGACCCACAGCTAAGCAATAGGCAGAGCTCAGGGAATCTCGTGGAAGAGGGAGAGGAAAGATTGAAGGAGTCAGAGAAGTCAAAAACATCATAAGAAAACCTATGGAATCAACTAACCTGGGCCCAAAGGGACTCACAGAGACTGAACCAACAACCAGAGAGAATGCTTAGGATTTATCGAGGCCCCCTACACATATGTAATAGATGTGCAGCTTGTTCTCCATGTGGGACCTCTAACAGCAGAAGCAGAGGCTGTCTCTGACTCTGTTCCCTGCCTTTGGATCCTTTTTCCATAACTAGACAGCTTTGTCTAGACTCAATAGAAGAAGATGCGCTTAGTTCTACTACATCTTGGTATACCAGGTTGATAGGCATGGAATGTCTCCCCTTCTCTGAAGAGAAAAAGAGGGGTTTTGGGAGAAGAGCATGGAGGTGGAGGGAATGGGAGGAGAGGAGGGAAGGAAAGTGAATAAATCAGGATGTAAAGTTAATAAATTAATTAATGAAAAAAAGGCCAGGAGAAAAAAAGTATACTTCTTTGTTTGTAATATATACACAACTTTTTAGAAATACCTAGTTATAAGAATGGATTCTTATAATTCCAGTACTCCATTAGCTGAGGCAATAATAGGTTCAGTCAAAACACAGAAAGAAACAAAAGAAAAGAAAGAATGGGAGTGGGGGAGGAATAAAGAGATTCCCAATTCCTTCTTTGCCTTCCTTTAGAGACTTTTTTCAGTTCCTAAGTAATTCATTTCGAATTTTTTAATTTTCATATATCATTAACTAATAGAAAGACTAGAACTTTTCTTTGCTTCTCACTCACTCCAGTAACATGCACAGATCTACATGCTGTGTGGACACAGCATACTAGAGCGATTCTTGAAAACTGTATTTTCCTTTCCTACTTCTATTCTATTTCAGAAAATCTTGAATTTCTATGTTAAATACACCAAATAACTTGTTGCTAAATAAGTATATAGATGTTTTTTCTTATGTGACTGTTGTTTAAAACCAAGTTCAGAGTTCATATATCATCACAGATATTTTATGGAGAATGAATCCCTGAGCAGATTTGGCTGTGCCCCTACTGAAACTAGTGATTGTGGTCTGTTCTTTATAATACACACACACACACACACACACACACACACACCCAAACCAACCAACCAACCAAACAAAACCAAAAAAACAGACTCTTGGTGTTTGAAAGCAAGAGTAGGCTGGTGAAACAAGCTCCAGATTTCAATGGCTTTACATCTTTTCTTCCTCAAGAATAAGGACATTTATTGCATTTTCATGGGACCGTAGGATGTGGGATGTGCTGGTTAGTTTTTGTTAATGAGACACCGTTAGGTCTGCCTGAGTTCCCGGTTCTCCCAGAATGCCTCAGCTTCTACCTGTTACTGGGCATGTCCCACCTCCAGAAGCCTCTACCTATATAACCCAGAAATCTCAGAGGGTCTCTCTCTCTTCCTCTCCTTCTCACTATCCTCTTTTCTCCCTTCTCTGTCTCCTTCCCCACCCCTCTTCTCTACCTCTCTATCTCTCTCCATGTGCATGCTGTTTCTCTTTTCCTCGGCTATCCAATAAACCTGCCTTTATATAACTTTTTTTTTATGGTTTTTCGAGACAAGGTTTCTCTGTGTAACAGCTCTGGCTGCTCTGGACTCGCTTTGTAGACCAGGCTGGCCTCAAACTCACAGAGATCTGCCTGCCTCTGCCTCCCAAGTGCTAAGATTAAAGGCATGTGCCACCACGCCCGGCTCCTTTATATAACTTAATTTGGCCTGGATTGGATCATTTGGCACAGCTCAGGATTTTTTTTTTTAAACAGACACAAACTTGTGCCACCTGTGACAAAGGCACTTTAACTGAGGAATCACCTCCACCAGACTGGCCTGTGTGAAAGTCTTGACTTGGACATTTTCTTGATTAATGATTGACAACTCATTGTGTCTGGTGCTACCCCGGGGCCACTGGTCTGAAGCTATGTATGAAAGCAAGTTGAGCAGACCTTGAAAAGCAAGCAACTAAGCATCATCTCTCAGTGGCTTCTGCTTGAGTGCCTGCCTGTAGGTAGGGTCCTGCTACAGTTCCACACCTGGCTTGCCTTAATGATTGGCTGTAGCCTGTAAGTAGACAAATCTTTTCCTCTCCAAGTTGCCCAGTGTTCATCACAGCAATGAGAAACAATGTAGATACAGCATGTTACCTGGGGATTTAGAGTTCATAGAATTAAATTTGGTAATAGGAACAGGAGGAACTACTAGAGGGGGCAGGTGTTCTCAGGCAGTCACCTCATTCTGCTTTACCCCTGTATTCCTATCTTTCACTTCCAATCTCATTTTTATTCTATGAAATATAAATGATTTAATTTAAATTAGCTGAGGAGAGTGAGATGTCTCAGTGGGTACTTGTGTTCAGGGCCTGGTGATCTCAGTTTGATCCCCAGAAGCCACCTACAGGTAGAAGGAGAGGATTGATTGGATAAAGCTGCCCTTTGACCTCTACACATGTGCTATGGCACACATGCCCACACAATTAGTCATTCTCTCTCTCTCGCACGCATACTTAGACAGACAGATACACACACATACAGAGAAAGAGAGAGAGAGAGAGTTCTCTCTCCAGATTTGAAAGTCTTCCTTGGTGTCTCTGTAGACATGACAGTATAGAACTTAAAACAGAACAAGAAAGAATAAAACTTGTGTTGGCAGATGTGTTGTTATGTACCTAAGATTCTACTTTGGGGATGCTTAGGGAGAAAGATGGCAAATTTGAGGCAAAGAAAGAAAGAAGAATGGAAGGAAAGAGCAAAGGAAAGACCAATCAAAACCTACCAACCAACTGAATAAACAACAAAAGCAAATCACACAAAACCTCAACTCAGATATAGTTATCTTCTGAAATAAGCAAGGTATTAGTTATCAATGTATTAAAGAGATTGATCAAAGGGTTGAGTAAGCTTAATAATCTGTAATTTGGGGCTTTTTATGATTTTTTTTTAATATTTAAATGCACTAAATGAGAAATATTGTGAATAGGAACCAACATGAAAAAAAAATTCATTCATGTCTTGGGTTTATGATGTATGATATCATTTCATATACATATATGCACACACATATTTGTATGTATATATAATGGCATCATGCCATTCCCCACAAGGTTTTAGATTTGTTACACTTTGGACTTAGGATACTGGGGTGAAGCATGGTTAAGATGTACTGGAATCTCTGGAGGATGCTGCCTTTAGTGAGTCTGTTGCCATAATGCCTTACTTACTATAGCAAGAAGGAGAGATGGCTGCTAAAAGATGAAGCTAATTGATCTTAGGAACCTGTTGACACACTTCCAGGAAAAGTGGAGGTTCAGCCCCTGGGCTGACTAGAGGAAGCTACCTGGTGCCATGATATTAGATTGATTCCCAATAAAGTAGGGCAGACCTTGAAGTAAGATAATTAGCCAGACTGAAGAGGAGACAGCAAAACCCCACCCCGAATATTAACCAAGACCTCCACTAAAACCCTAGAAGACATTTCCTTGTCATTTAGCCTCAAGTATACACATATAAACTTTGTATTAGTATGGACTAAATAAATCTCAAAAAAATCAAAGAGCTATAACACAGTATTATTATGAGAAAAAAATTCAAGATCCACTGGCCCAAGTTCATCATGGATGAAGTGGGTCTATTAGCATGCAGACTAAGGAAAAAGTGTAGGAATAAACATGGAAGTAAGTCCGTAAAAATAAGTCACATTGTTTCAGAAAAAAAGTTAGTGAAATGAGTGGCATTAAAGCATACTTTTATCGTATTTTTAAGTTTCAAGTAAAGACATTTATTTTCAGATTTAGTGAGAAAAATACATGTCACCCAACAAACTCCACCAAACACGAATTACTAATTGCTGAAAACATCGGTTTTCATGGGAAATTTGTGGTGTAAATGGTGGAAACAGTATTGATGCCATTTAAATATAAAGCTAAGTAAACAATCATGATACTGAAGAGTACAGAAAACTCTTCAGTAAGAGAGTGTAAGCCCCAAATTATCATTAAATAGGTTGAGAAACCATTGGCAGTGGGATGTAAGTTCCCTGACTCTTATTAGAAATTGAATTAACAGCTATGTATGTATCGTGGAATGACTGAAATCAAACTATTAAGCTTCCAGCTCATTGCAGAAGAGAATATTCATATATCATATAACACAAGCAAAAACTATAATGACAAAATAAAAAAAAGCAAGATATTGATCCATGGGGAAGTACAGAACAAGGGAAGCATTATATTGAGACAATATGAGCCCAGTACATTTGTTATATCAAAAAATACAAATTAAAATGTACCTGCTAACATATATAAAATGCATGTATAAAATAAATAAAAACACTGGGCATGATGGTCCATGCCTTTGATCCCAGCACTTGCGGGCAGAGGCAGACTGATATTTGTGATTTCAAGGCCATCCTGGTCTACAAAGCCAGTTTCTATGAAGACAAACAAAATACAAAACTAAAATATAAACGTAAGGCCTAGAGAGGGTGGCTCAGCAATTTAGACAACTGATTGCTCTCTCAGAGTATCTGGGTTTGATTCCCAGCATTCACGTGGTGGCGCATAATCATTTATACCTCTAATTTTAGGGGAGCTGGTGCCATGCTCTGAACTTCAGGGGCACCAGGGGTACCAGCCACCCACGTGGTGCGCAGACATATATGCAGGCAAAGCACACACATAAAATAATAAAATAATTAAATGAGAGTATAGAAAACTTTGCAACAAGAAGATACTGTGGTGTTTTGAATGAGAACAGCTCCTATAGGTGCATATGCTTGAATGCTTGATCCCCAGTTGGTAGAACTGTTTGAGGGAAGATTGGGAGTTGTGGGCTTGTTGGAGGAGGTATGTCATTGAGTGTGGGCTTAGACATTTCTAAATCCCATGCTATGCCCAGTTAGCTCACTTTTTGCCTTGTGCCTATGGATCAGATGTTAGTTCTTAGGTACCGCTCTAGCACCCTGTCTACCTTCCTGCTGCCACAGTCCCCACCATGATGGTCATGGACTCACCCTCTGCAACAGTAAGCAAACCCCCAATTAAATACTCTCTTTTATAAGTTTCCTTGTTCTTGGTGTTTTCTCACTCCTGTAAAAAAGTAACTAAGACAGATATTGACAAAATAAAACTGAAATTATAATATTAATTTCAGACTAAATTCAACATAAACAATGATTGAGGTGAAGATTTCTAAAATATGATAAAGATTATAATTAAAAGGGTAAATATACTCACATAAATCTTTAAGACTAAGTAGCAAATGAAAAGAATAAAATTCAAAAGAGTAAAAAAAACCTTCCTTATAATCAAAGCTTTCTGAACAAAGCATAAGATTTTGGATAAAGAAAGTTATAGAAGAGCAAAAAGTCAGAAACAAAGGCTTTACATGATAAGAAAAAAACAAGATTGAAGGGTAGATTAGATAAAATTATCCACAAAAGACAAACTAAGATTTCTTACTAAATTTTAAGTATCCTATAGTTTGAAGCCAACTAAGTAAATTCAAAATATATGAACAGTAAATTTATAAATAAAAATAAATGAAAGCTGAGTGTGGTGGCTTGAGCTTGTAATCATAGTGTTCACGTTGCTTAGGATGGAGGATGGCTGTAAGTTCAAGGCCAGCCTGGTCTGTATAGTAAGTATCAAGTCAGACTGAGCTGCAGAGAAACGCAAGAAAGAAAGAAGAAGGAGAGAGGGGGAGAGTGGGGGACAGAGAGGAGGAGGGAAGGATGAGGAAGAGATAGAGGGTTACACACAAAGTAATTACACTTCTTCAGAAAGAAAGCCAAGAAGTTACACACACACACACACACACACACACACACACACACACACACACACACA
>CAJQZJ010033863.1:732881-765252 GCA_907164525.1 Lophiomys imhausi
ACACACACACACACACACACACACACACACACACACACACACACACAATACTCTTGTTATTTTATGAATAAATACATAAAGGGTTATGAAGTCTCCCTGTCTTCAGAAACTTGAAGATGTTCATCAGCAATGTAAGCATGAATACTCTTTGACTATGATATTATCAATAGAAATCACCCTGTGCATATATTACTAGAAGCTGATTTACTTACCTGAAATATTTATTATGCATTAATCTACGTGCCCCACTCTAGACACAGTTATAAGCCACTGATTAGTTGGCTAGTCTAGTGCTGTCCACAAAACATTATTGGAGGAAAAACTTGAATGCCCTTTTATTTTTTGAAATTGTATTTTATAGAGGACAATTTGCAAAAGTTGATTCTTTCTTTCCGCCTTTATATTCATGGGCATTAAACTCATGTCATTAGACTTTGTCCACTGAACTATTCCACTAACTCTTAAAAGCCCTTTAAAAGCAACCATTTTACCAGGCAGCCACTGGTATGTCATTTCTTAGCTTTGGAAGCTGCGGGCCCTGCACTTCCTATATAATCATATATATTTATCCCTCTCAGGTCTCTGAGGTGGTTGAAGAATAGATAGCTAGAGTCTCATAGTTAAATTTTGGGTTGTTTAGGAATCAAGAGGGTGTTCTGGATCTAAGAAGATGTTCTTAACATTGTGATGCAAGTTAGTATGAAAGCTGAGTTAGATATAGAACTTTAAACTCATGGAGATGATTAGATAGTAGAAGGTTAAAGTCAGGTGCCAAATACATATGGACTGGACATTGGGAATATATGCTAAGCCATATAACTCTCATGGCCTATTTATTTCTGTTGTTTTGTATTGTATTTATAGTTATAAGAGAAATAGCCATTTGTTAGACTGAAAGGGAGAGCTGTTGGAGGGAAAATATATACCTTAAACTAAAAAAAAAGGGTAGAGGATGGGGGGGTTGAGGGGGAAGAGGGTGGAAGGGTGGACTGGAGGGGGGAGTAGGAAGGGGACTGTGATTGAGGTGTAACTTGAAGAAATAAAATATAAATTATAAAAAGCAACCATTTTAGTTGAAAAGAAATAACTGAAGTATATATGAGCATAATTTCAAAGGTAAGATACAAAATGTGCATTTTGATATACATTCAGTACCTATCTTAATAAATCTTTCAAAAGGGAAGCACACAAAGATAAAATGTTGGGAAATGCAATAGGCTGGTTAAGGGGACCATCCCTCCTTTCATTTTATCCTCTCTGTTCTATTTACATCTTTGACACATAACATTTATCAGCTAATTTTCTAAGCAGTAGTTATTTGTGGTTTTATTCTCTAAATGTATTAAATATCAGAAATAATCTATGTTGAAAATGTAATCCCTGAATAGAATGCTTGTGCAAGAACTCTCTAGAGCCTATATCCTTATATCTTGGTGTGAGCTAAAAATGTAGAAATGGTCTCTGCTTCAATATTTCTAAAGAGTGGCTGGATATGTAAATTCACCATCAATGCACATAAGACCGCTAAGTTCAGGCGATTCCTTTTAAGTGTCTGTTCTACTCCCACAAGACCCGAAATAGTTTCAATATATTTTGTTTTATAAATATTTAACTTACGTTTGCTGAGGTTGAAAAAGGCAATATTCCACAAGGGTCCATTTTCCAAATGCAAGGCATGAATGATTTTTTTCCTAGTCACAGTATTTATGAAATACTGAGAATTTAATGCATATGAAATGCTTGGTAATAGACTATTACAGGATGAAGCTATTCTTCTTCAGGCCTCTAGGGAAAAATTCAAAGAGTAGAAGCCGTAGCAAATGAATATTCTGGGTTGATTGTAATATAGAAGCTTTAATCTCTACAGGAGTGTTATTTGCTCAGATCTGACTAAAAGATTTAAAAACATTTTCTCTCAAACGATTTATCCTCCAAGAGAAATCCTTCCATATCCCAACTTCTGCTGTTGCATTGCATAGAGTAGTGAGAAGTGCCTCACTGTTTATTTTATGTCTAATGTGTTATTGAGGTTGTAGTTACTTGACATAATTTACATAAACAATTTTCATTGATTAAAAATTATTGTCTTGAGAATTATGAATGAACTGGCATGACTCATCCAGACCTTAATATAGACGAGCTTTGTTCTGTTTTTTACTGCAATGAAAACACAGTTGCCTGGCTTCTTTTCATTTGTTTGTTTACTTGCAGTTACTCAAGCGGTAATGATTATTACTGTGGCTTTAACATGGGAAGTGTTTTTAGGTATGTCTTTAACCTTAGCCCAGTCACCAAAGGAACTGGCAGAAGTCCCATCTGTACTTGAAATGTCCACTCAAGCTCAACAGCATTCCAGTGAGACGTAGAATGCCTTTGCCATTTGGGAATTGGGCAGGCTAACGCTTCGTATTCGATTGGCCCCTCTGAATTCCATCTGCTCATCCATGCTTAGAAAAGTGAAATAAAAAATAAGCTCTTGTTCTTGCTCTTGCAGATGCAATTTCAGGTTTTATGAGGAAAACAATGAACATGTCACCCCAGATTTGGTAGCAGGAAAGAGGAGGGAGTACATAAATTGTCTTTTGGGTGCCAACTGTTATACAGCAGAATTGTTTATATTAGTAAAATCCTCTGGTTGTAAGTTATGTAAATTGTATTTTTTTTTCCTAGACAATGTTTTATGATGGAAAGGGGGGCTGGGGAATGTGTACTAAATCTGAAATGGTCTCATGCTTAAATACCGCAATGTGGTAGACAGTTAATCTTCCAAACCGTGAATGCAGGCAACTGCTTTATTACCATCAGCATATGTCTCTCTCACTATCCTGGCTGCTACCTTGGGATGAGCTTGCAAGAGCTATCTCGACTGTTGGTGGGAGGGAAAGTCACATGAATTTGCCCAGCACTGATGAGCATTGGACCTTAGCTCAGAAGTCAACAGTGCTAACTGTCATGACCTAGCAAGACGGGTTGGGAACCTGACTTCACAGCTGTGTCAGGATACTGTCATAAATCAGAGAGACTGGTGAAACACCTAAGGGGACTCATAATGGTGCGGGATGTGGAGCTGTCCCTGGTCACCTGATAAGAATGTGAGCATCTCTTGACCTAGTTACCACTTACCATTTAGTTTCCAGAGATTTGCTCCTGAGAGGTTGTGACACATGCTGCAAATAAAACAGGGAATTTCACTTATCTATTTAAAAACAAATAACATTCCCACAAACAAACAAACAAACAAACAAACAAAAAACCCCATCAAAATGTTCCATGCCTGGTATTTCCATTGAAGTGTCAATTCTGATAATTTACTTTTTCTTAGTAACTTTGGTAGGGGAAAGGAGGTGCTGTTCAACAAAATAAACCCTGGAATGAGCATGCCCCACAAGCCCATATGTGTCAGAAGTAACTATAATTAACTACATGCTGTTGCATATTATATAAATAATAGGAACTGAATGTTATTAACACACACGTATATACCTAGAAATATCATTTGCCTCAAGTTTTCCCTAACAGGTCAGGATTGCTGCTATTTTGTTGGCCCATTTTTCCTCTCTGTAGAATATCAATTATGCTACCCATGTGCTATCCTATCACAACTTTCTCAGCATCAACTATGAGAGAATGACCCTAATTGTTCAGTATGAAGGACTGTAGGGAACAAAGATTTACAAAGGAAAATCCTCTCTATTGAGTCTTCAAAATATTATCCACATCAAAATATTCAAAGATTTCTTTTGCTTGTTCCTACCTCTCCAAGGATCAATATAATGTCATAATACATAGAACAGAAATGGAAATTGGCTAGGAGACAGCAAGCATATTCCCTGAATAGTGTAGTGTTTTATGTGGGAGGACTTGATATACTTTGAGGTGGCTCATTAATTTTACGAGATCATTAGTTTACTTATTATTCAATAACTTTAACTCCTCTGTACTAATGCCTATAGTAAAATATTGTCTGTGACCACTATGTTCTCTGCTCAGAAGTTGCACTGAGTCAGGGATGGCCAGAATATGTTCAGGGGAGGAGGAAATAGATGAGGTCAAAGGAGATGAGGTGAAGCAAATTGCTGCTGAACTGGAAACTGTTATTTGAAAGAGTCACTCAGCTCCCTTGGGGTGGGGGTATTTGATTTAGGGAGATTGCAATACATCATATGTATCAAAATCTGATGCAAAATTAAACTGCCCTCATTAATCAAAAGTCAATTGTGAAAGCCCTTACTAACAGCAATTAGCTGCCAGGATCATATTTTGTGAACCAGGTTTTAGACACAGTACCCAACATCCTGACCAGATTTGGAGCCATGTAAGTCATAAAGTTCATATTAATCCTGATTTTATTTTCATTCAGACATACCAACAGCCATGTACTGCATAATGATTTTTTACTTAGCCACATTTCATATATATGTTGGTGGTCCCAGAAGGTTAAATTTTAGCTGAAAATGTCCAAATACCTAGTGATGTGGAAATAAATTCTTTGTTTAAATGGACATACCATTATGCTAAAAATTTTCTGCAACACTCTGTACATTAACCTGTATAGGCTCATATCCTAGAAGCAACACTCTGTATCACATAGCCCAGGAATGTAGTAGCTAGAAACATCTATCTACATAGCACTGTAATATATTCACACACTGACAAAATTTCCTAGTCATGGATTGCTTAGTACATACCTGCGGTTGTTTGAATGAGAACACCTCCCTGTAGGCTCATATGTTTGAGTACATAGTTTGTGGAACTCTTTAGGAAGGTTTAGACAGTATGGACTTGTTGCACGAGCTGTACCACCTAGGTTGGGCTTTGAGGTTACCAAAGCACATCCCATTCAGTGTCTCTGTCTCTCTTTTTGTGGCTATTTCTCAAGATGAAAGCTCTTAACTCTTATCCCAGCATCATGTCTGTCTGCTAGGCTCCCCACTATGATGGATCATAGTCATGAAACTGTAATTAAAAAAAAATCCAAACAAAAAACCTCTTTCCTCTATAAGTTGCCTTGGTCATGATGTCTTATCAAAGCAATAGAAGAGTAACTAAGACAATAGTTAAGTGATAAACAAATTATATTGCATACATAAATGTATATGCATGTATACATAAGATGATATCGATATATATATATATATATATTAGTGTATATGTGTGTGTATATATATATAAATATATATATATATACACACACATATATCTTAAAAATATGTTGCCCAAGCCTTGATCCTTCTTTATTCTTTTCTCCATTCCTTGGTTGGATCCTGCATGTTTTTACTGAAATACACCATTCTCTGTGAATGCTCATTATCAAAAGTATCTTTTTTTTTCTGTCAGCATACTGGATGCTTTAATCTGGGTATAGTCTATCAATAACAATCAGTAGTCAGCTTGGTATACTCCTTTAGTGTGTGTTGATCATTAAGTACTAGAAGATGGATATGCCTTTTTATTTTTGTGGCAGTTCTATCATCTACTACAATTTCTTTAATAAGATATAGTAAATGTAGCCCAAATCAGTACAAAATTAATATCAAAACTAAGAAATGACATACCAATGACTGCCTGGACAGTTCCCATTTTCTCTCCATACATTCCAGCATCAGTCTTCAGCCTTTGGGTCCTGTTTCTATGACAGACATTTGTTGTAGAGCAGGGATTATGAAGGACTTACCTACCCTGTCTTGGCAGAGTTAGGCTGTCGACTTCCCTGCTACCAAGTTTTGTCCTTTTTGGACAGCAGTCTGTCTGCAGTTGGTGCAAGGGGTTTTTTCATGCCAAGAGACAGGCTTGCCACTAATTCAACCATCTTACAGTGGAGATTCTTCAATGCTTATCTTCTACTTGGAGTAGAATAGGGGGTGCTGTCAGGAGCTGATATGTCTCGATATCAAAAAAAAAGAAAATCTTAATTTAAGATAACATCTTTGAATGCCATATTCTGCAGATCTCTTGGGGTTTTTGAAGATGCCCTATCCATCTCTTGTATTTAGATAAGCAAATGTTGCTTGTCTCTTAGCCATTTGATTACTGGGTAGTTTAGAGAATATCTGTGATAGTCTGTCATAGTAGCTAACAAAGTGACATGTTTGCATGACTAGGAGTTTGTTTTACTTAACTATCCTAGACTGTTTTAGACGGTTGGTATCAAGAGGCCAGAGCTTCACATTTTAATTTTAAGTATCTCTAGGTATGATACCATTAGGAAGCGTTACCAAAGCTGCAAGCCCTGCACTTCCTATATAAGCAGATATATTTATCCCTCTCAGGTCTCTGAGGTGGTTGAAGAATAGACAGCTAGAGTCTCATAGTTAAATTTTGAGTTGTTTAGGAATCAAGAGGGTGTTATAGATCTAAGAAGATACTCTTAAAAGTGTGTTGCAAGTTAGTATGAATGTTGAGTCAGATATAGTCCTTTAAACTCATGGAGATGGTTAGATAGTAGAATGTTAAAGTCAGGGGCCAAATATGTATAAACTGGACATTGGGAAGGTATACTGGGCCATTTAACTCTCATAAATATGACATATTTATATCTCTTGTTTTGTATAATATTTACTGTTGTGGGAGAAGGAGCCATCTGTTCGACTGAAAGGGGAAACTTCTGGGGGGAAGAGTGTGGAAGGGCGGGATAGGAAGGGGGAATAAGGAGGGGTTTGTGACTGAGATGTAACTTGAAGAAAAAAAATAAAGTATTTAAAAATAAAAAAAAAACAAAATTAATATCAAGCCAAAAGAATTATCTTACATCACTATTTCCTCCTCTCTCTACCCTCCAACACCTGTCATCTTTTTTGTTTTTTTTGTTTTTGTTTTGCAGTTGACTTGGATGTTATATTGTAGTACATTTTGTGCTTTCAATTTCTTTTCTTTTTATTTATTTATTTTTTCAAGTTACCTCTCCATCAAAGTCTCCTCCCCTCTAGGTCCCACCCTTCCTCCCTCTTCCCCACCTCTGTCTTCTCCTTCTCCACGGATGAAGGGAGCCCCCACTTATCTACCCCCCTCAGTTTATCAGTCACCTGAGGGCTAAGAGCTTCCTCTTGTACTCAGGCCTGATATTGCAGCCAAGCTAAGGTAATGTGTTCCACTAACAGGTGACAGGATCCATGACACGCTACTAGATGGAGTTTTTCCTAGGATAGTTATGCTAGGTTCCTGTCTATTTGGGTCTGTGGGTTGTAGGATGGTTGTCTTGTGCTCTATGGTTAATATCCACTTATAAGTTAGTACATCCTATGCGTATCTTTCTGGTATGGGTTAGCTCACTCAGGATGAGCTTTCCTAGTTAAGGATTTGGCTAATTTGGTTAAGGATTTGGGTAAAGATTAATTTTATTTGAGTTTTCAACGTGAGATTCAGAAATCACCATTCATTTATTCTGTCCAAGAATTACGTAATGAGTTTTGAGGAAAATGTGTACATATTCAGGCATTACAAATTTTAAGCATAAAATGAATATGACTTTCATAGGGTTTTGCCTGATTAGTTTTGTTATCCCTTTCAAGGCTGCAGATACCTTCTATAGGCACATGGTTTGTCAGTGTTCATTCAATAGCATGAGTGACCCCAAAACATCATTTTCTATAATTATTGGTATTATTCTGATTATTGGTATACGTTAATTTCTCTCTTTATAGTGTTAAATTTAGATCAATCATATCATTTACTCATAATAAATAGATAACTAATTCAAAAATCTCCTAAGGTACAAACATTGTGGTAAGAATTTGGACATAGCTATAATAGAAATAGCCTGAAAGCATTTTAGCAAACAGAATTTAGTGAAAAATGTAGAATATGATCTCTTTGTACTGGACCCATGTGATAATTTCATTCATCACCACAAAAAAAATTAAAGTAGAAAGTACTGTATTAATTAGTTTTAATTTAATTTAATGCTTTTTACCCCTCATCCAATTATAATAAATGTGTCACAATGTGACATGGAGCATTTGAAGCTACCTAGCAGCATTCAGATAAGACACAATGACCTTTTTGTTGAACCAATTAAGTTTCTCTGTAAAGTAAAGTTGTACTTTGCCCATCAAAATTAATGTATTTTTGTTGAAAAGATGGATGGAATCACCAAAATCACAGAGACATAATTCAACTTTTACTCTCTTTTATTTAAGAAAAAAAATAATCATGTAAATGTCACACTATGACTAAGATGGTTATAAAACCAGTCACAAGTTTAATGACAAATTTTATGTTCATTGAGAAAGCATAATGAGCTTTGCCATCACTATGAACTGAACCAAACGGAGACTCCCTGGATCCTGTGTATATCGTAGGAAAGCAATTATATCCTAGAACAGAGTGGCAGGTGTGCTAATGTAGCATAAAGTATCCATGTAGAGAGTTTGGCATTTAGTGTATGTGGGTATATCAGAGAGTGAGGCACAATTATTTGTCCTCCTTGATACTAGGGATTCTGAGACTAGAGAATATTTTAAATTCAGTTGATGGTAATTTTGAATTCTGAGATGTAGCTTGGAAAGATACCTTGAGGTGAGGACTGACAGAGCCCAGCCATGAGTTGCACAGAGAAACTCAACCCTGCTGTGTTCACGGGTGAAACATGCCAGTCAGCACTTTGTTCCTGATAGTAATTTGGTGTTGAAAGAAGTCTCCCAAAACATACAGCCTTGGATGAAAATCTTTGGAACTTGCTCACTGGGATTCTGGGAAGAGTCTTTTCTTTTCCAAACTGAAGTTCACCAGCTGGTGAATGAAAAGGTCACCACAGGATTCTGTTTTTCTCTGAAAAGGCATGTTTTTATAGAACAGAAATAAGGACCATTCCTGCTTGATATACACCCTCAGTGATAGATTTGATATTTTGAAGAATCTAGACACTTCAATCTAGCTGGAAATACTTTATTCTGAAGATATCTAAAGATCAGAAATAATACCCAAACATTTTCTACCATTCCTGATGATGATGATCACTTTTAAAATGGGCTTCTTTAATTTACTGTGTGTGAAGAGTTAGGAAAGCAGAAAGTTTGCTTTTCAAACTGGGAAGTTTGAAACATCTTAAAGTAACTAAAATCACAATGTTTAAATTTAATTTAAATGTTCAAATAGCATAGCAGCTTGTCTGTGAGACTGCAAAACATTTAAGATATTTTGTATACTGAGCACACAAAATGTGACTTAGAATGATTTACTTATATTCTTCCTCAAACTTAAGCTTTCAGAATACAGCTTTGATATTTTTGGTATATTATAAAAATGAATTTTAACTTGTCTAACTCAATAATACCTTCCACATAAATATTTTATAGTCTTTATTCTTCCTTGAGAGGTTTAATTTTTTTCCTGTTATCTCAGGAAATGTTTAATGCTTGATATTAAAAAACAAAAAATTTTCTAACAATCTTGCTGATACTTGTAAAATCTGCACCACAGAAATGGATGCCCCACGTTCTGATCTTTATTTACTTTGGTATTAAAAATGAGAATGATGACCTAGTGGTTTTATTTTGTTTTGGTTTATTTCCTGGCTTCTCAGATCTGGAGACAATAAATAAACAAACAAACAAACAAATAAATAAACAAGTTAATTGCCAGTGAAGTGACACAAATTTAAGTGATTTGATGACCTGTTTATAGGAAGGGAAAATATCTCTGAGGTAGCACAATTAAAGCAGGACGTGAGAAGCTAACCTCTCCTGTCTTCTGCATTATGTTGACTCACTCATGTTGTAATCAAAGAAGTAAACTGCATCAAAAAGTTCTTTGTGGGTTTTTTCTCTTTATTTGCACTCTCATTTGTGCATATCTTTTCTTGATCCATCTTTTGTATAATAAAGTTCATCTACGTTCCTGAGTTTTCTTTAATGAAAAATAAGTTTCTGGGTGAGAAGAGAGAGGGGGGAAGTCATTTATCTTTTAGTTTGACACTGTGGAAGACCATGATGAGGTATACCGAGACACCATTTATTAATTTATCTTTATGAAGACAAGCAAAGAGAGATCATCATCTGCTCCTCGGGGTATAAATTTGTTTCTAGCTTGTCAACATGCCTGACATTCTGATTTGTAATCTTGCTGTTTTAGTCATTAAGACCCAATTTTAATATTATTAACATTTTTTTAATTCCATTTATGAAGTAATGCTGGTCCCTCATTTTTTGAGAGCAAGATAACCCTCAATTGGCCTTATATAAATAAATCATATCTTAATGCCCTTGAAATCGGAGCATCCCCTAGGAGGACATGCTGTAAATCAGAGTGGAAGGAAGTGAACTCAGCCCTGGAGGCCAGTGCTCCAAATGGCGTCGTCAAGATGAATCAAATGCCTGTGTTCCAGAATTTTAATTCATGCCACTTTCTCCTTGCTTTCAACTGATGCTGTCATCTTGAAATGACAGAGAGTGAGTGCGAAATTGCTATTGCATAATTTTTCTTATCTCTCATTTATAGACTGGGTTTGATTGAAAGTACAGATTTTGATATATGGGAAAACACATTATTTCCACATAAAGAAAAGTGTGTGTCTGTGTGTGTATCTAAAATTGATTTAGCATTCAATACTGTCTCAGACAGGGCCTTTGTTTTATTACAAATGAATAGGCTTTATCTTTATGGATTCTATCTAGAAATACCTCCTATAATTTATTACCCCCATTCTTCTAAAAATTATATTATTTTTGTCAAGTTACAAAAAGGTTGAAATATTTTTGGAAATACCCATCCAATGGTATTACAAGTCCATTCAATGACTCTGAATATCCTAAAAATGGACACATACTATGGCCACATCCCCATTACTGTAGCTACCTTGAGAAGTAACTCATGGTGTGAATTTACAATGAAATAATGTACATTAAGTATGGACTCCTTTTGCAAGCATGATGTACAATAAATGAGGCAGACACTACAGAGTATACCAGGAACTTTTTCAACTGCAGGAAACCTGGTCCAGCACAATTCATTTGTGTGGCAAATATCAGGGCTTTAGAATAGTCATCTCTTTCAGGGAGAAAGGCCTGAGGCTTATGAGGATTGTGCCCTGTGTTTTTATTTTGTTTTATTTTCTTTTTGGTATTTCGTTGTTGTTATTTTATATGTAGATTCTGTTATAAATGTTCCAGTGTTAAAAAGTACTGTAGATGAGCATTGTATATGGATTTTCCTAAAAGCATCGAGTTCTACCTAGAAGCTAAGATGATTTATTTCTTTTGGAAATAGCACGAATGATCAGAACTGTGATTGGAGCCTGGATGGGTGAGACCACAGTTTCAAAACTATTAAAGGCTCAGGTACTCACCTTTCTCAGGCTCTCTCCAGTGTCCTCTACTTGACTTCAAGTAAATTGCTTCCTTCCTCTCTCTTCCGTTCTCCTCCTTTCTGCAAAGAACTCAGCTTCTCCCCATAAGCTCAGGACTCTGAACCAGCAGGCTTTCCCCAGCCTGGAGTACACTTAGGACCTGAAGGAGAGCAGCGAGGCCCCTCCCACACTGAAAGACCACCCCAACAACTCAGTGCCATCTTCTCACCTTCACTTACAGGTCTGACCGGAAACTATTCCCAGAGTTTCCAGTGACTACTGCCACTTTTTACAAGGCTCAGATACCTTGACTGGAGAGAGCCTAGTAATGGATAGAAAGGTCCTTCTTACTCACTGAGTGAAACTTCATTATCTGCTTTGTAAAGATTAGTCTCATGGTCTTGATACTTTAGAGACAGAGTAGGTTACGCTACTTGTTCCAGTGACTATAACAAAATACCACAACCCATGTGACTTATAAGCAAGAAGTTATTTCTGACCATTTTTGGGGCCTGAAAGTTTGAAGACAGTATGCAGGCAGGAATGGGGTCCTGTGAAGGTCATCTTCTTGGTGGCTGAAGCTGTCTTCTCATTGTGGTGTTACATGGCAAATAGAGGATGAGATAGCCCTTTGGGATCTCTTTTATAAGGGCTCTGATCTCAACCATGACCTATTCAGTTATGAATTAATCACCCCCCAGATGCCCATAGGTGGTAGATATCTTAGCATATGGGTGTGGGGAGAATCCAACCACTGAGTTTATTATGTTCTATCAAACGTAAAGAGTTTACTGTTTATGGAAATCATAGAACAGAAGGTTTGCTTGAGTGGGTGAGTCAGGATGGTATAAGGAAGTGATATCTGGAGGCAGCCTCCCAAGGTTTGGATCATGACTCAAGTCCAGGCCAAATGAGTTGGAAGGTTATGTTTTGTTTCTTCGATTAAAATAAATTAAATAAATGAAAGAAAATCATAGCAGTAGATAATGTAGATACAACAGCACCTACCTTGTTTAGAGTGGGAGATGACATACTAATGTTTCAAAACTAAACATAGTGTGTAGAGCCCTTTATTCACAGGGAGGCAGCACACGAGGCCTACTGAGTAATGTTTGCCAAGTCAATCTGCTATTTTATTGCCTCTTTAGTCCTTTTCAACCATTTCTACCATATTCCATTTATAAGCCCATTCTCTATATAATTTCTAGAACTACCATGACTGGCTCAGGCAAGTCATCTCATCATCCTCATCCCTTCTAAGAGGTGGAATAAAGAGGACCAGGAGAGCCAAGGGATATTCAAGAACTTTTGTAGGAAAATGCTATGTCTTTGTTTTGTTCTCTCTCCCATGCCTTTCTCTTAGCAGACCTCCAGGAAGCTAAGGATTGACTCAGACACTTTATCAGATAATCTGTTTATACAAACAGTTTCACCCCTTCTAGAGAAGCTGAGTAGATAAAAATAAAATAACAAGGAGTCTTCTTCCTAAATCTGCTACAAATTAGCTGTATCATGTTGTATATTTTATGTAATTACCACACTAAACTAACTAAACATGTTTCATTTCCCTAGTCTGTCAGTTACCTTTGCCACTATTTCATCATACTTTTAAAGACTGTTTTATTGACAAATACCACTGACTTGTGTATCTTAAGCAATAGTCATCTATTTCTCAGAACTTGGAGTTAGGAAATACAAGGTCACAGTGTAGGTAAGTTGGGTATGTGGTGAGAGCCTTCTGTCCCTTTGTAACTGACCACCTTCTAACTGACTTCTCAGGTCCTATCTTCATTGCATACTTATAGAAGGAAGGGAGGGAGAGAGTGGAAGAAAGAAAAGAGGGGAGGTGTGAGTGTCCGCTCTTTTCATAAGGACACCAACACCCTCGGCTCTAATCATTTCTCAATGCCCACTTCTGAACTTCATCACGTTGAGGGATAGGCACTCTGCATATGAATTAAGAGGGGTACATGTGCAGCTAAAAGCCAAAGTTGTAAACATGAACTCATCCTGTGTGATTAGCAGTGAGTTTTTCTTTAATGCAAGTGTGTGTTCTGATCGGGTGCTCCTTTGGAACCCTTAATATAAGCTCGCTAATCGGAGTAGGATGATGACAACATCCAGGCAATTGTCTTGGTCCCTGCAGACTATGTCACTGGATTTACCTCATCAAGTGGTGGGTACTGGTAGATCTGGGCATAAGAAAAGGAAGAAGTCATAGTGTTAACCATTGCACAGCAAATGGGGTTAGCAGCATCTGTATTTCCCCACAGAAGCAGTCTCTTCCCATTCTTTAGTGCTCACTGGGTTTCAGTAACTCTTTTCTTCTCTTGCTTCTTCAGTTTTGAGGCTAGCAAAAGCTATACACTTCCCAAAGAAACCTCTGGGTATGTTGTTACCCCACATCTTTGAAAAGAGTCTCTTCCATTAAATGTTTTTAGTTATGTTTTGAATCATAGCAACTTCTTCAAGAACCACAGCTGCCACAGATGTGCCACCATATGTGACTCCAGCTCCAGAGTGAATGCAGATGGACCATCCTTTGCTTTAAATCTCCCAAGCTGTCTAGACAATGCCACCAAAGAGGGAATGCTATCTATCTTTGAAGAGATGTCCCGAAATGAATTTGAGTATGATTTTGAAGTGTGTGAAATTAACATTCACAGATTTTTTTCTTCTAAAAATTTTCAAATATGCATGTTTTCCTGTTCGTTAAAAGTGAATAAAATTGTAATATAATTATGAAAATAATACCACTAACAGTTGTGTGTGTGTGTGCGTGTGTATTTGTGTGTGTTCACACATCCTTTGTAATCCTTTATATATGTGTTTCCTAATAATATGTTTAATTTTCTCCTCATGATGTCAGAGGGGAAAATTGAGTTTCACAAAGAGTATGTACTCATGAACCTTACATAGTAAAGGCAGAGTAAATTCAGAGCTTTTCGAGTATGAATCATCTAACTATGCCTCAGCAGAAGAAATGTGGCTGTGAAAACAGAAAGATGAGGAGGCTGATAATATTACCTTGAGTTTGTTTACATGTTAAGGTTATTTTCATATGTGCTGGTTGTGGGTTATGTGTTTGCAAAGCAAATGGAAATCCTATCCTCATTTCCCATAGTAGTTCTGTTCGTTTTCCTAAAGACCAGCTGCCTACTTCTCTGTTGACTTCAATCTGTAATTCTGCAATCTTATGATAAGATCATTAACTTTTGAGCAGACTGCAAAGTAGACACTAACAGAATATGAAGTGATGCAGAGACTCGGACCCCTCACTTAGAGGGTGACAAGGAGTGGAATATTCAATTCATATTTCTCAGCAGGAAATCTGAGCACATGAGCATGTTAATCAAAGGATCTTCTTCTTGCTCTACCTTATTCTCCTAATCTTCCTTGTCTTTTTCTTCTCTTTTATTTCTCTGTGCTAATCTAAGCTACTTTTCTCCTACTTAAGACTCTATTTGTAACACATTCTGTTTTTACCCACAAAGTGTGAAAGGCAGCATCCCTTTCCTTTATGTGGTTGAATATACAGAGATTAAGCATGATCTTCAGACTGTACTGGGAAGTATCCTTTTTAGTATATTTGAATCCCTATTAATAATAAAATATAATGAGAATTAGTTCTTACACTTTCCACGTTGCCTTTTTAAAAACAAAGCCTTGTAATAATTTACCTTGTGCTATATAATGAAAAAAAAATGACCCTTAGGGACATGTCCTCTCTTTCCCTTGATTTACTTTCCTCTTTCATCTTTCTTTCAATTTTGTTTTGCTTATGACTCAAAGTAGTCCATAGATAGAAGAGTTCAGTTAAAACTCTTAGGATCTTAAATTGTGGGTTTAAAAAAGTATGTAACTTTATGAATTGCTGTAGAAATGTAATGATTGAAGTATCCTCTTATACAGAAAATAGAATTAAGGGTTAATTTATAATTTGCTTCTTTTGGAGGATAATGGGGAGAATGTGGCCATTTTGATTTGACCACATATGACCAAATGAAGGAGGAGACAGTCCTTTCCTTCAAAAAGTCTAATTATACAAGAGAATTGATTGATTGGTTGGATGTGATTGATAAGGGAGATTGAGTTTTATTTCTTCCATACAAAAGACTAGCTCATTCCATCCCCTTACCCAAAGTCTGAAGTAAGTGTGTGTGTGTTTCCTGTAATAGTAGTAGATCATGAAGTGTTAGAGTCTTGATTTTACTAAGAAATTTTTAATTTCTTTTTGTCCCAGATACATATGTGAAATTCAGATGCTATAAAAAGCTGTAACATGGGACTCTTGCAAATACCAAAGAAGCTGTGGATACAGGGAGTTTAACCATAAGAAATGTGCAAATGTTGCCTACTATGTCTATAAACCTACCCATCTGCCTTTAGCAGCCTGAATGAACTTGAACTATGACATTACTTAACTTCTTTGAACATCACTATACAAGTATATAAACTGAGCTTCTATTAGGCCATAGTTTTCTATGTGTTTAGTAATATTTATCTATCAAGTAAGTACTAAATACCTGCCAGATGCTAGACACCAAGTTTATGGTGGAACATAAACATTTTTTAAGTTATTTAAGTTAAGTTTTTTAAGTTTAAGTTTACTTGGGCCTTTAGATCTGTAGGCTCTGTAGAGAAGGAGATATAAGAGATATCTATTAAACAGACTAATACCAAAATAGTAAATTTACAAATGCATAATGACTCTAAGAAAATATCAGGGAGATTCCATTTAACTGGGTAGGTCAAGATAGGATAGGTGTTGGTGATCAAAGTCTTATTGGAGATGACTATTGATCTGAGTTAGGGTATGATTAGGATTTAGTTATTGGGATAAGGGATGGGTTTTCTACAGAGTTAGACCAGGTTGGCCACCCATAGGTGGTTTCATGGGAATGGAAGTAATGTCTAGTGACTACAGGGTGAGGTAAGCATGCTGTGAGATGAGGCTTAGAATGCGTTTATATGGAAGTATCTGACCATACTGAGTCAGCTAAATTCAAGCCTTTATTCTAAGAGTATCATGATTTTTAATAGCCTCATAGAATTTTAGATTTTAGTTTCGAAGGAAAAATCTCATTCCACTATAATAAACACACAACAAGCATTATCTATCTATCCATCTATTTATCAGTCTATCTATCTATCTATCTACTCTTTCTATATCTATCTATAGGCATGTGGTTTACGAACCATTAAAGATCTGGTATTAGTTTAATTTTTTTAGCTCAGTATAAAATTCTGTTAGGTTTGGACATGAAATTAGTTCAGATTATGAGACATTGAAATTATTTCCATTTAAAAGGGGGCCTTAATTTAGTAATTGTGACACATGAGGGTTGAAGAAGTGTGCATCCGTTTCCTACCCTTCAAAGCAGACACAATGAAAGTTAAACCATGTGATTGTTCTTTAAATGCAATTTCAAAACAAGTCCATTATCTGTGTCTCTAATTGGCTATTAAAGAAAGTCTAGAGTTCCAGCTGTCAAGAGAACTATTGCCTTGAGATGTCCTACATGCCACCTGCTAACCAACGGGGCCCACCAGAATGTCTTTTTCTTCCTAATTATTTAGCACACACAAATGAGCAGCTCACAGAGGTCTTCCACCTGCCCTGCCCACTGCTTCTGATGGAGATGGTTAATCCCTGCCAGATGTCACACTAGCAGGAAACCCTCAATTATTAATAGAAAGCAGTGTTGGATAGAATTAATTATATAGTGTTCAGCTTATCTAGCGATGTAAAGTCACTGGGACATTTTGAGGGATTGCCAATGGAATGGGTATAGGTTTATCTGTTTCTACTCGACACTATTGTGGTTAGACTCAGCTTTGGCAGGGAATATTTTACAGGCTTCGTGGCCATTTCCTGGTGGCCTTGGCTGTTGTCTGGGTTTCTTACCTACTTCCCATTGTTAACCACCTGAATAAATACTACCACTGGAGTTTATTTAAGGGAGGGCAACAGAAGTGATCCAGAAAAACATTTTCACTGGGTCTTTCTGATGGTCAAATTAGTCTTATCTTTTGGTGTTGGACTAGGAGACAGAAAGAAAAAATAAAACAGTTTCTTATAACAGTTCTGACACTGTGTGTATGGTCAAGCAATCTCCAATTAGGTAGCACACAGTTGACTTCAATTCTCACATTTACTATTCAGACTTAGTGCAGTCCCCACAGGCTCTTCGTTCAGTCCTGTAATGCTGTTCTGTTTCAGGTACCAGTAGGAAGCCCTGGCCTCCCCTGTTTCACAGTGCCTAGATACGAATTAGGTGCCTTGATATGCATCTCCTTCATTGTTCTTTGATGCTTGACTAAAACAAGTCAAGGAACATGGAGTGGGGCTTCACTTCCTTTGCTGATCTATTACAAAACATATTGCAAAGAGTTCTGATGTTCACCCAGGGCATGTCTAGTGGACTCCAAGTGCAGGCCACATCTGTCCCTGTGGATTTGGGCCATGCCACCCTGCCAACACAGGGATGCCTGCACCAGCCCAGAACACTGTTAAGCCCCACAGTGTAGAGATGTTATGGCTAGTTCGTCATGTGTATTTGTCAAGTTTATTAATTCAGTTACAGCTCCTGTCTCCTCCCGAGGATGGGGTGGGGATGATCAGCTCACTAAAAGCTGCCTGACTAGAACCAAAAATGTTTCTGTCACCGAGAAAATGCCTATGGATTTATGAGCTCTATGGGAGAAACAAGAGTTTCTCCCATCACTCACTCAGGAAATCACAAAAGTTTTAACCAGGATCAAAGATGTAAAATTTCAAAGGGGGAAAAAAAAAACACTCCTAGTTTCCACATCACTTTAACAGTACAAAGATTTTAGGAACACTGAGTCAGGAATTGGGAGTAGAAACAAAATGTGCAGGGCATTGGGGATGGGGTTCGGAGGGGAGCCCCAGCAGTCAGACAGGTCCTTGCAGAGGAGATAAAGATCAGGCTAAGGGGAGTAATGGGCAGATGAGTCAGAGACTGACCCTGGCTGGGAGAATCTCGAATCTCTGACTGACTGGTGACCAGGATGTCTCTTTATTTATACAGATCCCACAAAAGGGGCACATTTATGAATTTAAAAGAAATACTGATCGTATCATTTTGTCCCTGGACAAGTGTTACAAGTACAGAGATAATAGGTATTATTAATCTCAAATGATTTTAGACTATGTAAACATTTACATGACACATGACATTCTATTCTTCAGGAAAATGAAACATTAAGCAGATAGAAAAATATCTGAGTTAGTCTAGGCAAGTTCCCATCCCTTGAACAATGCATAATGGTTGAAATGCAGCTTATGACTTAACCTAGCTTAAAAATTTGAAAGTTCTTCCAGGCTGCAGGCTGACTTGCCCTATTTATTCCTCTTCTCATAGTTATTTAGTTGAAAGCCCTCACTGTAACTTAATGTGAGCCAGTCTCTTTATAATTGCAAATATCTTTTATATTAATTTTATATCATCTATATACCTTATCAAAGGTTGTTTTACACAAACTAATTTTGTTATTAAGTTTCTATTTTCTGGGGGCAATGTCCTGTAGACGACACATAGGAGGCAGCCTATAATTTGATCTGTTGTCAAATCTATTGTTTCTGCGTTTGCTTAGGGGCAGTGTGCCAAGAGAACTACTCAACTTATTTGTGCCTTTCACAATCTCCACGGCAAGGCAGACTTCTGAGTATGGCCAGGTAAAGTTACTTCTTTGAGAGCAGAAATAATTTCCTGGGGAAAAGACACAAATGAATCAAAATGTTAAAAGACCCCACAAATATACCCCATAGAGATCAGAAACCCAAAATGAAGGCCAGCACGATGGTAAAAACAGCATTCAGCTCAGCTCTACTGCACTGTGTCAAACAGCTGTTCTGGCCTCATGGCTCTCGCTGTTTTTCACTAGTCATGGCTGTGCCAGAAATATTTCGTATTGTGTCACAGGTCGGAAACTCAAAATGTTGCCTGATTTCCACTTCTAACATCCTACCTAAGTCTTCTAAGTCTGCCTACAGCTATAAGGGACTCCTCAAAATTTTTTTCCCTACATCCAAACTGGAAAGCAAGATTTTCTGTCATTGAAGATATAGTCAAAATAGGGTTGCTATGGAATAATTTAGTTATTAGTTCATATTCTAAATATTACTCCTAGCAGAATGAAAACAGAAGTTTGTTTTGCTACTGTTGTGGCTCTGTTTAAAATGGGGCATTAATACATTAATAGTTATGATACTATGTATAGTGTGCCCATTGTATGGACCTTGGTTCCTCAGCTCCATAATTTTGTAATAGGCTGCAAACCAAGGTTAGATGCATCAGAAGAGTTTCTGGCTAGTTCAGAAGACATGGAGCACCAGTCAAAGCCCTCTGGAAAAGACCTGTACAAACCAACAACCAGACTGGGAACATTTGAATCACTATGCGCAAATTTTGATAGTTTCTAAAAATTTGATTTAGTTGAAGAATATAATAACTAATAGCACTGAAGAGATATTAGCCATATTTGTTCTATAGTTTGTCATTTAGAGTCATACCTGTAAGTCATTTATATCTTTGATAAAATGAACTTATAACATGGACATGAAAGCCCTCCCAACACCTCACCTAACCCACTTAATTCTTTTGTTTAAATCCATCAAATAATGGATTTAATACGTTTTCTCCTTGATTAGAAGACATTTGTATGCCTTCTAATTGAAGTGGATTCAGGCTTTGCTAAACTACATTATTAGTTACCAATTTCTGATCTGCAACAATTCTGGGTAATAACTATTTAATTATAGATGAATAATTTGAATAAGGAAATTTATCTTGGATAAACAGTTTTACCTCTTCTTTACCATGGAGATGAAAATGTTGCAGGAAGTCAACACTGATCAGAGCGAAGGATTTAAGGGAACACGGTCCAACATCCATGTACACAGGACAAATGCACACATATTGCTATACAACTGAGGAATGCATGATAAAATGTACGGACCAGAAGCCTTCACTGGTCATCTCCTTTTTACAAATCTTGGTCTTGCCACCTGTTTGCCATGTAGATTCTGAGTTTGTTTTTCCATATACATTGTGAGAGGAGTAGTACAATGGCACATTGCACTTGACTGTATACAAGGAACAAATTAGGAAAATATGCAAATGTCTGCACAAAGTATATGGCTAGTACATATTGAGTATATGGCTTTTTACCATTAAGAAGACACAAATTATAATACTCTAATACAATCAAAACAAAACAATAAATTATTATTTACCATCCTCGGGTTAAAAGGCAATGTTTTCATGTATTTCTTCAGAGCTGAACCAAGAGAAATTTTATGTGATCCATATGCATTGCAATTCTAAATGGGCTATTAGCAAACACAAAAAGGAAGGCATATGGTTTGGTATAGCAGAAGTCAGTCCATTTTCTCTAAAAATCTACCATCTGGATGTTGGTTCAGCTACATTGTCTCATTAATTTATATTTTCTTGCTCGCTAGGCAAAGGTATATTTATAAAGAAAAAAAATTCATGGTTTCTTTTAAAAATTCAGTTTAAAACGATTATCTCTGGAACCTGTCAGCTCTATTTTTACTTAGATGCTGAAATGTTTCCTCATCAGCTTTACACCAGAGCAGAGTATTAGTCTTTCAACATTCAGGAAAAAAAAATTAAAATAAAAATAAAAGTTTTTACTGAAGTTATCTCTCACTGAAATTTGAAATTTCATACAATATGAGCTGAAGCGCTAACTTTTGCCAGCTGTTCAAATATCTAAAATTTGGTCTGTTGATATAATTGTATGGTATTGAAATGGTTTAATAAGACTAACCAAAACATTTTATGGATAAAATAAAGAAGGTTATCAATGTAGCAGTATGAGGAACTAAATATTGTGAAGAAACATTTAACAGGAAGCAGATGTTAGTCAGCAAAGTGAAGTGGAAAGCTTGCAGGAAGAATGGCAGATCCTGAAGACTGTGACCATAAACAGGAAATGATGAGAACTGAAGCTCAGGGTGCCTATTGGAGGACGAATAGACATATATGGCAATGGTAGATGAAACTTGAGCCTACATGATGGCACCTTTAAACCTATAGTGACTGCAGGAAGTTGAGTGCTAACAGGAATCCATCCTGCCCAGAGTGAAATCCACCTGCCAGATAAAGGGATGTCATAAAAGATGGCTATCTCTCTCTCTCATCTTCAAATGGAAAATAAAGTATTATGAAAATTATGAGAATTTATAACCACAGATTATTACTGTATGTGAGTTTGTGATCAAAAAGTATTGCATACAAATGAAACTGATTCACCTCTTGTAAGTTTTCTCTAGCTTTTGACAGAAGCAACTGTAAATGTCCCTGGAGAAAAACATCCCTGGGGATTTATTTACACAGTTTAGTCAGACACAAGCCAATAATATAGAAAAGCTTACTAATACAATATAGAACAGGAAAAATAACATAAAAGTCCACAGACTTTCACAGAACCTGAATTTGATTCCCAGATGTTTGAGATTTTGAACATTTCATGTTTACACTAAGAAATAAGCATATTGAAGATTTTAAGGTTTTGATAATATTAATAATAAATCAGATAATTTTCAAATGATACTATTAGATATATATAAATTAATATATATGAAATATACATATTTTATTAATGAATGTAATTATTATTCTTGAAAGTAAAATAAAAAACTGAAAAAGGAAAACTGCACATTAGACTCACTGAGGAGAGAATAAGTTACTTGACATACAGATTGAAAGAGATAAGCTAAATATAGTGTATAATGCTATGTTGAAAAGCTAGGTTATAGTATTTGATTGAGTAGAATTCAATAACACATCAAAATAATTAAGGAAAGCAATATTCAGAGTTAATGGTTACAAAATTTTTTTCAGAATTCTTAAGAAGCATAGCTCCTCAGTTTTGGAAAGCATGGCATGTATTCAGGAAGATAAAGAAATTAACACCTGGACTTGTAAACAAAGAGAGCAGCTTTACAGTAGAAAAAGATAAATGATGTACAAAGAAATGATTATCAGGCTGACAGAGTATTTCTCTACTGTAGCAGACAGCAAGATTTTTTATGAGTTGTAAAAATAAAATAGCTCTCTGTATTTACTTGTGTACCCTAAAAAGTTATATTTCAGAAGGGATAGAAAATTAATACAATTTTTATATTGTATTTGTCTCTTTTTTAATGTTTATTTATTACTTCATGTTGCATCTCCATCACAGTCCCCTCCCTCCACCCCTCCCAGACCCACTCTTCCACCCTCTCTCCCTTCTCCCAGGACTCATAGTTCTTTTTAAAAAATAATTAGGCTACAATTATGAAAATTATAAAGTATAACATACATTCCCAATGCCCAGTCCATGCAAATTTGACAACTGATACTAATATTCTGTTATCTATCTATCTCCATGAGTTTAAAATTCTATACCTAACTCAGCTTCCATCCTAACTTCCATTACCAACTTAAAAACATCTTAGACCTAGAATATCCTTTTAATTCCTAAACAACTTAAAATTTAACTGTGAGACTATAGCAAGACCTGAGAAGTATAAATATATCTGATTATACAGAAAGTGTAGAGGCAGCAGCTTCTAAAACTAAGAAATGGCAGAAAACTGGCTGCCTGGACAGTCCCCATTTCTCTCCATACTTTAGTGCATCTATCTTCAGCCTCTTGGCCCATTATCTCTGACAGACATTAATTGTAAAGCAGGTATTATGAAGGATTTCCTACCCTGTCTTGGCAGAGCTAGGCTGTCGACTTACCTGCTTCCAAGTTTTGTCCTTTTCGGACAGCATTCTGTCTACAGTTGAAGCAAGGGATTTTTTTTTTTCTTGCCCAGTGACAGGCTTGCCACTAATGCAACCATTTCCAAATGGAGATTCTTTGATGCTCATCATCTGCTTGGAGTAGAATAGTGGGTACTCTCAGGAGCTGACATGTCTCAATGTCAAAATATCTTAAGTTAAGAAACCTTCTTGGAATGCCAAATTCTACAGATCTCTTGAAGTTTTTTAAGATCATCTATCTATCTCCATATATTTGGATACGCAAATGTTGCTTGTCTCTTAGCAACTTGATTTTTTTGGTTAACTTAGAAAACATCTATGATAAACTCTGCTAGTACCTAACCAAATGACATGTTTGAATGACTATTAGTTTGCATCTCTTAATTATCCTAAACAGTTTGTGACAGTTGCTATCATTGGGCCCCAACTTCACATTGCATTTTTAAGTGTTACCTAGGTACAATACCTTAAAAAGGATTAACCTCTTTTTGCTCTCCTTCCGTCTCTCCTATGTGGGGGGGAGGGAGACTTAAAAAAATGGGATATAGACATAATATAGGAATGATAAAGAAAAAGGGACACATTATTGAATATGCTCTTATATCTTTGTGTATTGATACAAAATTAAGATTATATTTGGCTGCATTAATATCAATCTTTGTATATTGATACAAAATTAATACAATTTAAAGAAGAAAAACTGCACAAGTTTACAAATGATACATTCTTTGCAATGCAGAATTTAATCAAGAAGAAAAATAGTATTTGAAATAGTCTCAGGAAAAAAATAAGTAATATTAGAAAACTCCTGGACAGAAAAAAAGAAACATAAGTAAGTTCCTCATTTTCCTCGGGCTTTTTCAAGCACCTTTAGTGTTACTTATTTTTCTTCTTTGTCTCTCCCTCCATATTTCTCTTGTATACAGATATATGTAGTTTTCACCCCTCATAAGGGAAGCTTTCCTTTACAGCAGGTAGAGGCTACTACAGAGATATACAACTAGTCAAAAGGCAGAGAACAGTGATTGTAGGATGGGCAGCCTCAATTATCATATTTATAAATCTAGCCTGAAGCTTAAGAAACAGAGAAAACTGTGGAAGAGGTCATAGAGGGAGATCATCAGAGCCAGAGGGCTAGGACAGCCTGCTGTGAGAGAATGTCCTCTCCACATGACAGGGATGCTGTACCCATAAAATCTCCACAGTATGTGGCCTAACAATACCTGCATGGTGACTGTCCAGTCAATAGACCAGGGTAGATTAGCAAATTTCATAAGGGCCCATCTCTAAATGAAGAGTTATAGGTAATCATAGTAAAATTAGGTAGTAGTAAGAATAATTTCCTCAAAACAAAGCAGGTATGCACAGTCTGTACAGTTACCTCTTCCCACCATACTTTAAAAATCATCTTCATATTATTTTATTAAACTATTGCACAATATTGAAAAACATATACATTCCTAACTTATGTTAAAGCAATCATTATGATATACATGCTCAAGCCCACCCCCCTCAAAAATAAACCCAATCATTGTAGCAAATGAATACTCTAAAATCTGAGCTTCAAAAGTAAGATTTACATGTCATTTTAACAAAATAAAAAAAATTATCAAAATCATAGGTCTGAATTGGAAACAATCCAAATAGCTAACTATTCACGTGGTGAAAAGGAGCCAATTCTGGAGTTTTATCACAATGTGGATGAATTTCTAAGAACAGTACGCTAAGCCAACTAAGCTGGATTAAAAGACAACACACCGTGTGGCTCCACTTTTGTGAAATAGTCACAGAACACACCTGAAGCAGAAGAATGGCTTCTAGCAAGCAGCTGTGGGCCAGAATATATAACTGTGAGGATAATCCAGAATCCTTGGGATGAGGAAAGGTACTAAAACCTGATTGGTTGCCAAACTGCACAGTACTAGAAATCTCTGAATTTCACTCTTATAGACTGAACATTTAGGTCACCCCAAATGCACATGATTAAATGTGATGGCATTTGGTGAGGAGGTTTGGACATGATTAGATCAAGATGTTGAGATTTTGTGAGTGAGATTATGGCCCTAAGAAGACAGATGTTTTGCTGCAATGGGAAAACACAAGGAGGAGTGTTCAGTCTGTGCTCCTAGGAGGAACAATGTGGAGTAGCAATTCACTGGAGGCTCTGGGAAGTTCTGGCAGTGTCCAGCTGTGACTTCTCTTCTCTGGCTGTTTTCATTTCAATATATGTGTGGACAGAGAGTTTATAGTGAACCTTCTGGGCTGTCAAAAGTTTGCCAAGACAGTAAGTAAAAGGCCTTTCTTTGTGTGCTTGTATGTGCCTGGGTGGGTATCTGTCTGTCAGATATGCTGAATGGATTGTTCATGTGCTTAAAAGTAAGCTCTTTCCTGAATTTGTTCAGCACATGAAAGGATAAAGTAAATGTGGCAGCCACATACAACTGAGTATTATTTAGCCATAAAAATTAAAATCATGCTAAATTCTACAGTAAGAATGACCCTTGAAAATATGACATTCAGTGAAACTAAGTCTAGAAGGATAAATATTGGAGAACGCCACTTATGTGAGTCTTCAGGACTGGTCAGATTCCTGGCTACTGGAGAGAAAACTTGAAAAGTTGCAAATGCTGCAGAAGGGGGGATGGGAGTTACTATCTGGGTTTAGGAGGATCAAGGTGCTGTGCAGGTGGGCACCCGTGACGCCTGCACACACAACCTGTAAACAGTGCCAATGATCTGCACACCCCATATAGATCACAACTATAAACTTTATGCCTAGCTCATCACAATTGAAGGTAACCTCAAGAAAATAGAACATGAGGACTTTGCGTTTACGTTCATGCTAGAATGGAATCTGCTCTGCCTTTTTCAACTTATTGGAGAGAGGAATTCTGTAGTTTGATATCAGGCGTAAGGAGAAAAGTGTGAGGGCTGTTGCTCCAGGGCAAAGAAAAGGACTTTTCAGTGAGAGGAGAGTAGGCTGGGTGTTTCCAATTTCCATGCTTGGTTTCTTAACCTTTGGAAGGTTCATTGACCTGATCTGTGTTCTGCATCAAGGGGCCAACATTTTCTCTAAAGGAAGTATCTCTGTGAGGGTACAACACACCTGTATTGTAGAGCATTGAATAAATTCGTACATCTCAGATGGTTCAGAGATACTGGAATTTGAATTTATGGATTATTTAGTTCTACATAGGGAGCAACATCTACAGCAACAATGGAGCATAGTTGCCTCTATGGCATGACCATGGATATAGTTGAGTTGTGTGTAGTATGGTAGAGCAAATCTGTTCTTTGTGTGCACTCACAGGAGAATCACAAAATGCATTGTTGACAGTAGACACAGGTGACCTGGAAACTGTTTTATCCACACCATGCACTCTGTCAGAAAATTCTGGCTCTTTAACCAAAGACCTAAATATGAGTGAGCAATGTTCTATATTTGAGACATTTTTTCCATGCTGGTTTTGCTATCACTATGTTTCAATTACATTGTTTCTTCCCCTCAACATCATTTTTTTTTCTGAAATTCTGGAGTTAAAATCAATCCATATGCTGCTTAGTTTTATGCTTTACTGATCCAAAGAAAACAGCTTACAGAATATAGCCAGGTTGCTTCCCTAACCAGATGATAATTGAAAGCAGTTTCTGTAAGCAGAATTTCAGATAAGGTTGATTCATACAATTTATGTCGAACTCAGCTCTTCTCTTGCTGATTTGTAAGTCAGCCAGGTTTTTTCCCCCTGAATTTCTGAGTTGAGGATGAAATTAAGCTTCCTTTCTTTGGGGTAATATATCTGTATCCTTTGGGCTTCAGTTGATGAAACAAAATCACCTGAGTATATAGTATGCAGTAGGGCTCACTAAAGGTTTGACTCATAATAATTGGAAGAGATTAACAGGAAAAGTTGAAAATCGTAGAGGATGGAGATCCTAGAAAATCCACTCCATCAGCACTCCATGCTCTCTGTCTTCCCACCCTTTAACCCTATCTTAATGCTTCTCTTACCTTTTATTCTTTGGACCATTTCATCCCTCCATCTTTGCCACCAACTTTCCCTCTCTGTCCCTCTGCTTCCCTCTATCCCCCTTTCTCAGTCTTCCTGACTTTCTTTTCTTCATCCTCCCTCATTTTTCCTTTCCATCCCTCTCTGGCTACCACTCTCTATCCTTCCCTCTTTCACTCTGTATCACTTCTTGTAGTCACTTTGACTTCCATAAAAACTCAATGGCTCTTTGTAGTATTAATATCTTTACAAGTTGCTTCTTGGTATGCAAGATCTACCTCTGATTTCTCTATTCTTTGTGACCCCCATTCCTTCTCCTTCTGTTTCAAGACTTCCCACTTAACTTGAGATTACAGCTCAAAGAAGCAAATCTCCAGAGATATTTTCTATAAAACTACCTAAAGTGAAATATGTACTCCTGTTTCTACATATTATTCTCTATTGGTGAATTGTTCTGACATCCTTCATGCCTTTTCCACAACTGACAATGATATGCTTGTATTTCTTGGCATGTTTTCCCCATACACTGGGCAACAAGCTTCATGCACACTGTACTTGGGGCCCTTAGACACCTGGCTGGGTATTCCCAGAACTAGCTAAGTACATGACCCATGACGTACTTGTTATAATTTTTCTAAAGGAAAATAAGTAAATGAATTTTAAAAATGAATAGATGAGTATAATTTAAAAATTTCAGAAATGGAAATTTCTTAAAGCTATTTGGATTAACATTTTTTTCCCTTTAAAAATGCCTAAGCTAATTATGGTCCCACAGGTCAGTTGCGAGGGACTGGGAATATCCTAAGGATGTCAGTTAAAAGCTACAATGTGGCTAACATTACAGTTATCAGGAATCCCCAATGAGCACAACACTGGAGAGGTAGACTAAGTAAGAAAACTTGGAAGCTCTGGATCATGAGGAACTGCACTGAAGAACAGATCCCTTTGTGGGTCAGCAAAAGCAAGAATTGGAGAATGAATATTGGGATTTAATGACGAGAAAAATTAAACTTACCTTCATAAAACTGTCCAATGTTGATGCAGTGAATATCTTGAAAAAATGAGTGCTAAATATTTGAGGACATTTTATGTCAGCAACATATTAGCAAGTTGTCAATAGAGCTGTCTCTAAAAAGCAAGTTACACTTAAGGGAGGAAGCAATGTCATATGTGCGATTTACAGATAGTGATAATATTTGTACTATTCCATAAGAAAAAAAGATGTCTGGAAGGTTTCATATATCTTATAAATGAGCAATCCTTAACATTTTAAGTGATATGAAAAGAAGTCAAATGAATAGAAAATCAAGCGAATTATTTTTTGTGAATTTAAGTGCCATGTTTTAATGTACACACACACACACACACACACACACACACACACACACACATATATCCTTTATACTGAAAACTCCCTCTGTGTTTGTGTCTGTGTGTATGTGTGGTGTGCATGTTGTGTTAATATCACTCTAAGTGGCAGTTAAAAGTTCAGACTTTAATATAACTTTTTGATAACTGAGCATCCCCCAGATTCAAAAGAGCCAACAGAACTGGCATCATCAAAAACATAATTTATGTTGTGAGTAGTTTTTTTTTCCAAATAGTGTATTTCAGTTAGAGGTCATGTCTTATTTTTAATATTTCTTTTGGGTAGATAATTTTTAAAGGTGGATTTCTTTACTTGTAGAGATTTAGTTAAACATTTTACTTTTTACCTAAGAAAAATGTTTTAAGCATTGGTGAATTTGTTCAGTGGGTACAGACAAGGTGATAACTTCAGTTCCATCCCTGGGTCCCACATTATGAAAAAAAGAGAACAAATTGTTCTATACTTCCGCACATATGCTCCCCCCAATTACAATAAATAATTTTTTTTAAATTGAAGATATCAACTTCCCTTTTTAAAAAATCTACACAGACTGAATAGCCACCTGATTTTTAAAAATTAATTAATTTATTTATTTTCTTTATATCCCTATCAGAGCTTACCCTCCCTCCTCTCCTTCCAGTTCTTCCCTCTCACCTCTCCTCCCCCTCTCTCTTTCTCTTCAAAGAAGGGGAGACCTCCTATGGATATCGACCTGCCTTGGCATATCAAGTTATAGTAAGACTGGGTGCATCTTCTCCTGTTGTGTCTAGACAAGACTGTCCAGTTAGGTAAAGGGATATGTAGGCAGGCAGCAGTGTCAGGGACAGCTCCTGCTTCTGCTGTTAGAGGCCCTACATGAGAACCAAGCTGTACAACTGTTACATATATGTAGGGGGCCTAGGTCCATCCCATGTATGCTTTCTGGTTGGTGGTTCAGTCTCTATGAGTCCCTTATGGGCCCAGGTAAGTTGATTCTGTAGGTGTGTGTGTGGTGTGCATATGCATGTGCTTTTGTGTGTGAGTGTGCTGGGAAGGGGGGTCCTTGACCTCTGTAGCTCCTTCCAATCCTTCTTTCCCCTCTTCCACATTACCTGAGTTCAGCCTAATGTTTGACTATGGGTCTTTCCATCGGCTGCTGGGTGAAGCTACTCAGATGAAGTTTTGCTAGGCTTCTGTCTGCAAGCATAGCAGAATATTATTATTAGTATCAGGGTGATATCTCTCTCTCTCTCTCTCTCTCTCTCTCTCTCTTTCTCTCTCTTTCTCTCGGAGCATGGGACTCAAGTTGGGCCAGTCATTGGTTGGGCATTCCTTCACTTTCTGCTCCCTCTTATCCTTGTACCTCTTATAGGCAGAAAAAATTGTGGATTGAAGATTTCATGGCTGGGTTGGTATATCCATCTTTCCATTGGAAGCCTTATCTAGTTATAGGAGGTTACCGTTTCATGTTGCATGTCCTCTATTGCCAGGATTCTTTTTTTTCTTATTTTTTTCCTTTATTTTTTATTTCTTCAAGTTACATCTCAATTGCAGTCCCCTCCCTATTCTCCCCTCCAGTCCCACCCTCCCACTCTCAACCCCCCATCCTCTTCCTTTTTTTTTAAGTTTAAGGTATATCTTATTTCCCCCTACAGTTTTCCCTTTCAGTCCAACAAATGGCTCTTTCTCTTATAATAATAAATACAATACAAAACAACAGAGGTAATTAGACCAGAGTTATGAGGGTTATATGGCTTAGCGTACATTCCCAATGTCCAGTCCATATGTATTTGGTACCTGACTTTAACATTCTACTATCTAACCATCTCCATGAGTTTAAAGTTCTATATCTAACTCAACATTCATACTAACTTTCAACACAATTTTAAAAGTATCTTCTTAGATCTATAACACTCTCTCGACTCCTAAACAACTCAAAATTTAATTATGAGACTCTAGCTATCTGTTCTTCAACCACCTCAGAGACCTGAGAGGGATAAATATATCTGATATTTTAGGAAGTACAGGGCCTGTATCTTCCAAAAATAAGAAATGACATACCAGTGGCTGCCAGGACAGTTCCCATTTTCTCTCCAAATATTACAGCATCGATCTTCAGTCATTTGGCCCCGTTTCTCTGACAGACATTGATTGTAGAGCAGGGGTTATGAAGGACTTGCCTACCCTGTTTTGGCAGAGCTAGGCTGTCGACTTACCTGCTTCCAGGTTTTGTCCTTTTGGGACAGCATTCTGTCTACAGTTGGAGCAAGGGGCTTTTCCTACCAAGAGATAGACTTGCGACTAATTCAATCATCTCCCACTGGAGATTTTTCGATGCTCATCTTCTACTTGTGGTAGAATGGGGGTGCTGTCAGGAGTTGATATGTCTTGATATAAAAAAAAAATCTAAAGTTATGAAAACATCTTTGAATGCCATATTCTGCAGATCTCTTGAGGTTTTTTGAAGAGGCCCTATCTATCTTTTCTATTAGGGTAAGCAGGTTGCTTGTCTCTTAGCATCTTTATTTCTGATTAGCTTAGAAAATAACTATAATAGGCTGTCATAGTACCTAACAGAATGACCGGCTTGCATGACCATTAGTTTGCATTTCTTAATTATCCTAAACAGTTTATGACAATTAGTAGTAAAAGGCCGAAACATCACATTTCATTTTTTTTCTTTACCGCCTAACCCTTCCATCCCATTTCTCTGGGGTGGGGTGTCCTTATATAACAGTCCCTCATCTCAGCTGAGAGGTCGTATGAGGGCCAAGAGCCTCCTCATTCATTGGGGGTCTACAAGGAAGTACCAAAGAAAGAAATTAGACCCATACTTATCACCTTGTACAAAACTTAAGTCCAAGTGGATCAAAGACCTTAACATAAGGCCGGTCACACTAAATCTACTAGAAGAAAAAGTGGGAGAAACCCTCAAACTCATTGGCACAGGCGACAACTTCCTGAACAGAACACCAACAGCTCAGGACCTGAGATCAACAATCAATAAATGGGACCTCATGAAACTGAAAAGCTTCTGTAAGGCAAAAGACACTGTCATTCGAACAAAATGGCAGCCTACAGACTGGGAGAAAATCTTCACCAACCCCACATCTGACAGAGGGCTAATATCCAAAATCTACAAAGAACTCAAGAAATTAAATGCGCGGGGGCGGGGGGTGGCGGGATCCAAGATGGCGGTGGCCGGCGTGGAAGTATTTTGATTTCGGGTTCAACAATCACAAGGCGGCTAGTGTTCCAGGATGCTGTACAAAGGGCATGACCCCTTCTAAATCTCACTCAGCTACACAGGGACCATGGAAGATGCCTGGGCAGGATGCCCCTTCCAAATCTAGGACACGCTAGGAAGCCTCTGGACCTGGGAATCGGGACAACCCATCCCCCCAAAAGGAGAGACCCCCGATAAGTTCCAACCTAATACCCAGCCAGCAGATTCAGAAAACACACAGAGATAATCCCCACCCTGCTGGGCACTCCCAGGTCTCACACAGATGATCCAATTATCTGGGGAAAGATTGCAACCCTTGGAAGTCAGTGCAGCTCGGCTGCAAAGTGCCTTAAGACCACAGATTGCAGTCAGTGACATCACTGGCCAGTTTCCAAGCCGTGAGCAGCAAGGCTACTGCAGCTGAACTGCAGAGTTACCCACCACAGGAACCAACTCTGGGCAAAAGGCGAGATATTTGAAACGGTCATATGTCGGGGAATCAGAGCTTACTTGTAAACAGCTCCGCCACCTGAATTAATTAGGTCCCCACCTGGGAGGCGGGACTGAATGACTCACCTTATAGGGGTGGAGTAAGGCAACTCGAATCCTACACCACAGTGCCCCCTTTGGACCCAAGTCCAGAAGACAGCAAATTCCACATGGCCAGAGGCCCCCCCCCCAAAAAAAAAAAAAAAAAAAAAA
>CAJQZJ010033863.1:765352-791561 GCA_907164525.1 Lophiomys imhausi
CCCCCCCCCCAAAAAAAAAAAAAAAAAAACAGTGAGAAATGTCTCCAACAAAAGAAAGCAACACTATTCCGTACAGCCCGAACCACCTCACCACAACTGAAACACATGAAAACGATGACAAGTCTACAGTATGGAAAGGGATAAAGTCCCTTCAAGAAGAACTTAAAACTATGAAGGAATTCAAAGAAGCCACAATCTTACAAGTCAAAACAATGAATAACATCATTAAAGAGCTCCAAGCCAAGGTGACCCAGCTTGAACAGGAAAAGGATAAAGCAATGAAAGATCTCCAGACAAAAACAAGCAAACTGGAGAAGGAAATGTACAAAACAAACACTACCATTCAAGACATGAAAATAGAAATGGAAACAATAAAGAAAACACAGTCAGAGTTAAGAGAGGAAATGGAGAATCAAGAGAAGAGAACAGGAACTACGGATGTGAGTATGAAAAATAGAATGCAAGAGATGGAGGACAGGATCTCAGGCATGGAAGATTCGATGGAAGAAATCAGTACAACATCCAAAGAAAATGAGAAAGCTAAAAAATCTCTCACCCACAACATCCAAGAAATCAAGGACTCAATGAAAAGATGGAACCTAAGAATTATAGGCATAGAGGAAAGAGAAGAATCCCGACTCCATGGTCCAGGAAAAATCTTCAACAAAATCATAGAAGAAAACTTCCCAAACCTAAAGAAAGAGATGCCAGTAAAAATCCAAGAGGCTTATACAACACCAAACAGATTAGATCAGAAAAGAAACTCCTCTCGCCACATAATAATAGAAACTCCAAATGTAGAGAACAAAGAAAGGATATTAAAAGCTGTAAGAGAAAAAGGCCAAGTTACATACAATGGCAGACCCATTAGAATCACACCTGACTTCTCCTCAGAAACTTTAAAAGCTAGAAGGGCCTGGACAGATGTCCTACAAGCCCTGAGAGAACAGAGGTGCCCAGCCAGACTACTATACCCAGCAAAACTCTCTATCAACATAGAAGGAGAAACCAAGATATTCCATGACAAAATCAAATTCAAACAATATCTCCTCACAAACCCAGCCCCACAGAAGATCCTAGAAGGAAAATTCCAACACAGAGAAGATAACTACACCCAAGAAAACAGAGGAAATAGAAACCTCCACAGCAACTAAACAAAAGAGAAACACAAGACAGCCAGGTATACCAAAATAATGGGAAATAACAACCCCTGGTCACTAATATCCATCAACATCAATGGACTCAACTCGCCAATAAAAAGACACAGACTTACAGACTGGATCCGTAAACAAGACCCACCTTTTTGCTGTATACAAGAAACACACCTCACTATTGAAGATAAACACTACCTCAGAGTAAAGGGCTGGGAAAAGGTTTTCCAAGCAAATGGACCCAGGAAACAAGCTGGAGTAGCCACCCTAATATCAAACAAAATAGACTTCCAATTGAAGTTAATAAAAAAAGACAGAGAAGGGCATTACATACTCATTAAAGGAAATATCCACCAAGAGGTCATCTCAATATTGAACATCTATGCCCCAAATACAAAGGCACCTACATTTATAAAAGAAACACTTCTAAAACTTGAATCGCACATCGATCCAAACACTTTAATAGTGGGAGACTTCAACACCCCACTCACAACTATGGACAGATCATCAAGACAGAAGCCAAACAGAGAAATAATGAGTCTAACAGAGATCATGAACCAAATGGACCTAACAGATATCTACAGAACGTTTCACCCAAACACAAAAGAATACACCTTCTTCTCAGCACCTCACGGAACCTTCTCCAAAATCGACCATATAGTTGGACACAAAGATAGCCTCAACAGATACAAGAAAATTGAAATAACCCCTTGTATCTTATCAGACCACCATGGAATAAAGCTGGACTTCAATAGCAAAAGAATCAACAGAACTCTACACTCACATGGAAATTGAACAACTCTTTACTAGAGGACCACTGGGTCAGGGAAGAAATAAAGAAAGAAATCAAAGACTTCTTAAAATCCAACGAAAATGAAGACACAACATACCCAAACCTATGGGACACAATGAAAGCTGTGCTACGAGGAAAGTTCATAGCACTAAGAGCCTTCAAAAAGAAAATTGTGACAGCTCATATTAGCGAATTAACAGCTAAACTGGGTGAATTGGAAAAAAATGAAGAAAACACTCCCAAGAGGAGCAGAAGGCAGAAGATCATCAAACTTAGGGCTGAAATCAACAACTTAGAAACAAAAAGAATATACAAAGAATCAATGAAACCAAGATTTGGTTCTTCGAGACAATCAACAAAATAGACAGACCCTTAGCCAAATTAACTAAAAGACAGAGGGAAAAAACCCAAATCAACAAAATCAGAAATGAAAAGGGAGAAATAACAACAGACATTGAGGAAATCCAGAGAATATTCGGATCCTACTTTAAAAATCTATACTCCAACAAATTTGAAAACTTAAGTGAAATGGACAATTTTCTTGATAGATTCCACCTACCAAAGCTAAATCAAGATCAGATAAACAGATTAAACAGCCCTATAACCCATAAGGAAATAGAAACAGTCATTAATAATCTCCCAACCAAAAAAAGCCCAGGGCCAGATGGCTTTAGCATGAAATTCTACCGGACCTTCAAAGAGGAGCTAACACCAATACTTTTCAAACTCTTTCACAAAATAGAATCTGAAAGAACATTGCCAAACTCATTCTACTAGGCCACAATTACCCTGATTCCTAAACCACACAAAGACCCAACAAAGAAAGAGAACTTCAGACCAATCTCCCTCATGAACATAGATGCAAAAATACTTAATAAAATACTAGCAAACCAAATTCAAGAACACATCAAAAGTATCATACACCATGATCAAGTAGGCTTCATCCCAGGGATGCAGGTATGGTTCAACATACGAAAGTCTATCAATGTCCGTCATTCACCATATAAACAAGATGAAAGAAAATACCACATGATAATCTCGCTAGATGCAGAAAAAGCATTTGACAAAATCCAACACCCCTTCATGCTAAAAGTTCTGGAGAGAACGGGCAAACAAGGGCTGTACCTAGAAATAATAAAGGCAATATACAGCAGGCCAGTGGCCAACATCAAAATAAATGGAGAGAAACTTGAAGCATTTCCTCTAAACTCAGGGACAAGACAAGGATGTCCACTTTCACCATATCTCTTCAATATAGTACTTGAAGTTCTTGCTAGAGCAATAAGACAACTAAAGGACATCAAGGGGATAAACATCGGAAACGAAGAAGTCAAATTATCCCTATTTGCAGATGATATGATAGTATACATAAGCGACCCCAAAAATTGCACCAGAGAACTCTTACAGCTGATAAACACCTTCAGCAATGTGGCTGGATAGAAAATTAATTCAAAAAAATCAGAAGCCCTTCTTTATGCAACAAACAAATGGGCTGAGGAAGAAATAAGGGAAACAACCCCCCTTCACAATAGCCGCAAACAACATAAAATACCTGGGGGTAACTCTAACCAAGCAAGTAAAGGACCTGTACAATGAAATAGGAGTATTTTTTTATTTAAGGTGTATCTTTCCCCCATTTCTCCCCCTTTTAGTCCAATAAAAGGATCTTTTGCTCATAACAATAAATACCATATAAAACAATAAGAACAATTAAGCAACAACTATGAAAATTATAAGGTATAACATTGTCCATATGTGTTTGGTAACTAATAATAATATTTTATTACCTATCTATCTCAAAGAGTTTAAAGTTCTATACCTAACTCAGTTTCCATCCTAACTTGCATTACCAACTTAAGAACATCTTCTTAGACCTAGTACATCCTTTTAATTCCTAAAGTAAAAATTCAAACAGAGATGATTAAATGAGATATAATTTTTCAAATTTCCATGTTTTTCTTTTTTATACTGTCTGAATTTTTTGATAACCCTTGACTGTTGTGGAAGGTTGACTCTCTACTTATCTAATCAGCTTCCTTAACCTTGTCCCACTCTGTGTCTGTTATAGAAAGAATGAAGAGGGAGAACAAATAGTGCCACTGTGTATTTATATGTCTTTGTTTCAAATCACAGTACCTGGAGTGTTCATATTGAAAAATTCAACGTTACTGGTCTGTGACAACACGTCAAAGAGACTGTCTACAACCTGTCATTGACTCATTCAAGCCTATTGAATCATCATATCATATCCTGGCAGGAACTTTGATGCTCAATTTTGCATTTTTTTCTGTCTTCCTAGTCATCTGCCTCACTGGGTGCTGAAGGTTCCACTAATGAATGTGACATTTGCTGCTAAAAAAAAAAAAAAAAAAAAAAAAAAAAAATCATCAATCCACCCCTACGTGTTGCATCCTTGTTCTAAAAAGATTAGAGGAACACAATCAATAGCAGAAGGAAGCTTCTCCTGCTTTCCCACTTGTTTCTCTGATTCAGTTACTTTTGATGAAGGAAACAAAAATAACAGCTGTTGTGGAATCAACCAGAGCAGTAGCGATTTTTACAAATAGAGAGGTTAAAGGTAGTATTAGGTCCTCTGTTATGCTGCTGACCCAACAAGCTCATCATATCCTGTTGGCTGGACTTTTCTCATATGATTCGTAGCCATACACAAAAACAGGAAGCTCTCATTTATGTTTTGCATCAGGACTGTGAGATTCTGACATGGGTGCAGTAGTCGCAATTCACTCCACTGTAAATACCAGAAATGCAGTTCCATCTAGGGAAACAATGTGAAAGTCACTGTCCTCCTTCAGGTGACTTATAAGATAAGCAGTAACTATGCCTTCAGGAAAGACTGCATTGAATCAAGGTATTATATTGTCAGTTCTGAAACTTTTCTCCTCCCTTCTTGTGACATTGCATAGTTCTGTGGGAATTGTTTTAGGTAGGCTCTCATCTGTAGGGTCAATTACCTCCACCACTCCTGCTTAAATTAACCTTAGTAATGCATACCACTTTTGCTGCCAAGTTTCCATTTGTGAGGAAGGATTTCTGTGTATCCCAAGACAGCCCCCAAATCTCTATGTAACCCAGGATAGCCTCAAATTGGGATCCTTCTGCTGCAACCTCCCAAATATTGGGATTACCAATGTCTACCACTATGCAGGGATGCAACTAGCATTTTGCAATGTTTTGGTATTTAGCTTTTTTAAAAATATAACTTATCAGGTTTGGTTTTCCTCAATGCACATGGTTATTCTGTAAAGTTATGCCTTTTCCAAAAGTCACAGAATCAAAAGGAATAGAACTAGATTTGACACCTTCCTGACCAAATGCTATAAATACCAAATCTACTAGAAATTATTTTGGTAACTATTTCAATAGATAGAATAATGGAATTCCATATAAAAATTTAGATAGTAGTTAATTATCTTTTTTGAAATTATTGACTAGAGTTGTATGTAGGGCCTTCTGTGGAATGAAAATATTCTATGTTCATTTTATGGTGGAGGTTACCACCATGCAAAGCATATAGTGAGAATGACTGAATTAAAAACTCACAATGCATGTTCTGTTTTGTATGTTTGTGATATTCTAATTGGTATATTAAACAACTCTACATTGAGACAAGCAACAGTATGTAGTAAGCTGCTTAGAAAGCCCTGTATCATCTAAAAACAAGCTATTTATAATCAGTGGTCTTGCTTCTCATTCCAAATGGAGTGTCTGCATCTGAACTTGACCTTTATAAATTGCCAGATGCCAAGAGCTACTCTCAACCATAAGTCTTTAAAAGGGGACATCTTAGTAGAGAATGTATTGCACCTCATACCAGACTATTTTAACTCTGCTTAGAAGAAACCTGACATCTTAGCCCACAGGAACAGCATGTAGTGCATCCATCTGGGCCAGGCCCAAGAACACCAATCAGTGGATTGTTGATATGATAGACAGGCAAACCCTGGGTACTGCTTGCCTGTCTATCATATATTGATGACATCTAACCTAGCTTCAGTTAATATAATTTACTGGGATTTTTATTTATTTATTTATTTTATTTACTTTACATACTGATCAGATCAGACTTTCTCCTCCTTTTTCTCCTCCCAGTCCTTCCCTCTCCTCTCCCTTCCCATGGTGCCCCATCTCTTTCTCCTGATATCAATTTACTGTTTGTTGGATACCATCAAACAACATCTGAGTTTTCTTGGTTTAGGCGTCATTGGAAAATATAATAATGATACTCAAACTTGAAAGGTGTGTTATTTTGGCAGAAATACTGTAACAAAATACCACAGGCCAGATGGCTCAATCAATAGTTTTTTACTTTTATAAAAAGATGCCTAAAAGAACACTGTCATGAGAACAAAATGGCAGCCTACAAACTGGGAAAAGATCTTCATCAACCCCACATCTGACAGAGGGCTAATATCAAAAATCTATAAAGAACTCAAGAAATTAAACACCATCAAACCAAGTAACCCAATCAAAAAATGAAGTAAAGATTTAAACAGAGAATTCACAAAAGAGGAATCTATAATGGCTGAGAAACACTTGAAGAAATGTTCAACATCCTTAATCATTCGAGAAATGCAACTCAAGAAGACTCTGAGATTTCATCTCACATCTGTCAGAATGGCTAAGATCAAAACTCAAATGACAACACATTCTGGTGAGGTTTTGGAGAAAGGGGAACACTCCTCCATTGCTGGTGGGAGTGCAAAATTGTATAACCACTATAGAAATCAGTCTGGTGATATCTTAGAAAATCTAGAATAGCTACACCTTAAGACCCAGCCATACCCATAATCATGGGCACATACCCAAGATTCCTCACCAAGCCACAAGTACATCTCCTCAACTATGTTCATAGCAGCTTTATTTGTAATAGCTAGAAACTAGAAACAACCCAGATCTCCCTCAACTGATGAGTGGATAAAAAAACTGGGGTACATTTACACAATAGAATACTACTCAGCTAGTAGAAACAAGGAAATCATGCAATTTGCAACCAAATGGAAGGAACTAGAAAACCTCATCATGAGTGAGCTAACTCAGACTCAGAAAAATACACATGGCATTTATTCACTTATAACTGGATTTTAGCCATTTAGTACAGGATAATCATCCTACAATCAATAGACCCAAAAGAGCAGTAACAGGGACTTGGTTACCTGTTTTTGGGACACTCCACCCTAATGGAACTGCCATGTATGCCCCCTGTGCAAGAGGAAGCTCTTAGCCCTCATGTGACTAATGAACTGAGGGGAGCTGATACATAGAGGCACCCCACACTGGAGGCATGGGAGGGGTGGGAGGGTAGGAGGGAGGGGATGGGAAGGGGTGGAGGGAGGGGTGGCAATGGAGAAGTAACGAAGTAATAAATAAACGTTAAATAAATAAATAAATAAATAAATAAATAAATAAATAAATAAATAAATAAATAAATAGAATGATGTCTAGTTTCCTCAGAACTATTTCCTTGCCTTCAACATAGCCATTTTCTAGCCATCTTTACATATCCATCCCTCTATTCACTCTGGCCCCAGTTACCTCTCTGCATGTATAAATCCTCTCATAAAACACAAGTCATATTAGGTTACGACCTGTCTACTAGTAGTTTCATTTTATTTAACTATGTTTTTAATGCCCTATTTCCAAATACACTCAGTGGTATATTTAGAAGTCCTGGGGCTTATGGTCTTAAGAAATGGATTTCTTAGTTCAGTATAATTCAATCCATAACAGTCTGTTAAAAAATTCTCGAAAAACCAAAAAAAAAATAACTAAATGACTCTGTTGAATACAATAAGGCTGAATGTAACTTTCTTTTTTCATCTATTTATTGCTCAATCCAATTAAATAAATCTAAATTTAGGTGGAGTATGGTTCATACTAATTTTGATGCCTGTATATCCAGACAAATTATGGTATAGAACTTAAGTTTTCATTTGGTAAATTGTGAAGTACAAAATTAACATCACAGAAAATTCTAGAACTTCAGAAATGAATCAATTTTCTTTACTTGTAACTGCATGCACTAGGATGAATGTGTAGTTATTAAAACACATGGTTTATAACCATGACAGTGGGCCTCTGTGTGAGCTGCTGACTATACCAAATCTTCATTTCCCTCCAGCTACATGTGTAGCTTGTCTCTCCTCAGGAGTCTTCTCTGATTTTCCATTCTTAACAAATGCTCTCCATAAGCACAGTCCCAACATACTGCTTCATAGTAGCCCGTTTTCTGTTCTAAATTGTGCCTCCACCTACTTACACTAGCATAGCTCATTACCAGTGTCCATTCTGTGTTTATAATCTTAAGAATTCAATCATTTCCAAACATGGTGGTGGTACTGGGTGTAAGGAATCATAGACTTCTAGGGAGTCCTCAAGGGTTTACACTGGAGGATCAAACCATTCAGATCCAAGCAGGTCAACTGGACCACACACATATACATATTCTGTTCTGAGTTGTTTTGGTCACATGGTCAAGGGGGAAACTGAGCCAATAGACTGTCTTGCTCTCTTTTCAGTGTCTGATTGCATAGTTTATTCTCCCCCAAGTTCAGCTGTGGATTGTTACCTCCTTTCTACTCCAATGAGCACACTGTTCTCCATTGTTCCCATTCAACAAAAGAAAACTTACTTATAAACTTAGAAATGTTGGCACTGGTTTTTGAGAAAGAGCAAGTAACTCTAAGAGTTATACACATTTCCAAGTGTTTGTAAAGTATTTTTCTACAATAGTGCATTAAATGATTACAAGAACTCCATTTAAAATAAAAAAGCTTCTGCACAGTAAAGGAAATATTCACCAGGGTAAGAGAAAGTCCAAAGAATGGAAGAAACTCTTTCTCAACTAATTACAACAGGCAGTGCGTTAACATCCAGAGTATATGAAGAACTGTAAAAATTAATTATCAAAAAATGAAATCTTCAATTAATAAATGTAATCAGCTAAACAGATAATTTTCCAAGGAAGAAAAATATATAGCTTGCATATAATATATACATATTTTGTATATGTGTATGATTTTCCACATCCTTATCTTTCAGAGGAATTTGATCATTAAACTGTCTTGTTGATAGAGTTTAAATGTGATATATTAGCAAAGGAATAAGGTAGGTTAGTATTTCACACACCATATTTTCTGCTGGAATAGCAGATGCTTTGCTGACTGTTCATAGATGTCATTTACTAAACACTACAAAGCAGACAGCATCTATAGTCATAGTTGTATTAATTTTGCTGAGTATATTAACCATTTTCTTTTGGTGCCTTTGCACTTTATTAATGATGTACGATTCTGTGTGACAAAATCTCTCTAACAATGTCTATTGATTCATAGACTAAATCTCAGGACTTGAGTCTGGGATTTATTTAGTGTTTATTACTCTAAGTTGATACTGCTACGTGAACATTAAAGTGCTGAACTTTACTCAGCAGCTAACAGGGAAGCCTTGTAATAGTGGGTTGATCTATGTGGCTTAATGGAAAAGCAGTATATGTTATAAAGTGTTTTCTGTCTTCTATCACATAGGCTGTGGTATACACCTTTAAAAAAAATTCTCAGATGGGTGAGTTAGAACAACTGTGCCATTTTTCATGGCCTGTTTGGGATTACTCTAAGTGGTTTTCTTATTGTAGTACTGCCTAGACAAGTTTTTCAATACAAATGTTTATGTTCAAGGATACTCTTCTAGCTGCTTAATATTTGTGTACATCTCATGGGGTTCATTCCTTGCATTGGCCTGTCTGAAACAATGATTCCTGGAGCATAGTAGTGTAAGCTGAGTGTACATCATCCTGGAAATGATAAACCCCTGTGTTTATAGCCAGTTATGAATTTGATTCCCTAAACCCAGTAAGGACTGTGCAGGAGGTAAGTTTGCTTTTATCTGTATGAAAAATAACTTATTACAAACATGGAGACTATATTGACTTTTTGAAGAACAAGAAGACTCTTATCCTACCAGTGAACTGGGTAGAATACAAAGCTCCAACTTGACCCTCAGATTAATGAACAGCAGACTCCTAAATAGCAGTGGTCTACAAAAAGCCTCCGTCTCACTTTTGCTGCCTCCTCTGTTTTACTTCAGTATCCTTCTTTCTTCTGAAGATGTCTTTCCATCATGATGAGGGGGAAAGGATGGAACTGGGGAAAGAGAATCAAATGGATTGTTGGATCAATGAAGATGTCAGTTATTGCAATGCTGGCCCTAACTTCTAGTATAAATAGCTGTGACTGTGTCTTGTATTTTCAGTTGTATTGGGAGGGAAGTTGGTGGGAATATATAGAACACTATGATCCAGAAAACCAGCTGAGCAAGGTTATCATGGGAACCTAATTGACTTTTCTGAGACAGAAGACCCTGGATTTGGTTTCCTTAACCTTGGCTCATTAGCCAATAATGAGGGAAAAGTAATTTACATTAATGAGATTAAAGTTACCTTTTCTGGCAGTCAGAAAAAAATAACATTATTTATTTTTTGGAGATATGATCTGTGTTTCCCTAGGTGTCTCTCCTTTGTTTTAGTTTTTGTGGGGGGGGGGAGTTGTTTTGTTTTTATGATTATTTTCTTACTTATTTGCTATGAGGAGAAACTCTATGTCCAATATTGTATGTGGTAAGAGTTATTGTTCCTTAAAAACCCCAGTTTTGAGAATTTTTTTGTTATAATCCCAGGTGTGGGCTATGGGGCTGCTTCATTTTGTTCACAAGTGTTAACTATAATTGTCTCTTGTGCTCTAATTCTGAGGACCCTAGAGAGGGGATAAAAGCCTGAGTCCTGAGAGGGACAGGATTTGCCCTAAAGGAGGAAGAGGTTGCTGGTCTTTTTGCTTGTGCTCCCCTGAACTTCTGCTGTGTTTGCTAGTTTGGTGGTTTGCTTGTTTCTGTTGCTAGTTTGTTGGAATGCTAGATATCCTGATGACTGAGATTGGTATTGCTCCAAAGAATCCTATGACCCTAATCATCAGGAAGAGACCTATATCCCTTTACCCTCTAACCTTCTTTTTCTCCTACCTAGGGTTTAGGGGTTTGAAGGAATAAGGGTTGGAAGAGAGATAGAAGTATTAAGTACAGTAAAATAATATAGTGCAATAAAATAAAATAATAAACCACATACTCCAATTGTATAGTTTTATAGGTACTTCATGAAGTTTATTCCTAGTGCATGCATTTTTCTCTCTCACTCAGTGCCTCAGCACCTGAAATGGAGGTAAAGATAAGCCAGTACTACATTTAAGGCATGTTAACTGTAAAGGTCCATGTTAAGCATCCCTAAGCTTTCATTGATGTGACTTCTAAAATTCTGTGAACATATGTATTTGTGAGGAATGGGATAAATTGAAAGATGATTACGTTGTCAATGCTTCATTATTTTCAACTTAGAAACAACTTGGCTTGTATAACTGAGAAATTCAGTGTGTTCCTGCACAAAGTTTGTTTTGTCTTCTCCCATTCTCATTTCCAACAGTATCCACAAAGGTGCTTTGTGGAATTTCTGGCCTTGATTTGAGCACATGAAATGGTGGCAAGGTCCCAGGACTTCAGAATTAGCCCATGCCACTCATGATGGAACAAAGTGGGTGGAGGAATTCAGAATCTGCTGTCATCAGGAATCCGGGTAATTCTACACTTGCGTTCTTTTGCAATTAAAAAGGGAACCTAATTGACTCACTCAGAAACTTCTCCTGGATTATATTTTGCTTAATAAATAATTTCAACATATGTATTCTCAAAAGGAGATCATTCTTTCTGTGATAGTTATTTTTGTTCAGGGATAAGGAGAGGGGAAGAATAAAAATGCCTGTTCTTCACCGCACTGCCTAGATTAGCAACAGTTTCTTAGTCCCCAAAAGACTTCCAAGATAACTGCTAAACACACCCCGAAAACACAAACATTCTTGGATTATTTTACTAAAAAAAAAAAAAGAAAGAAAGAAAGAAAGAAATTTGCACATCAAGTTGAGTATAGCCAATCAAATAAACATGAGCTCAAATATGGTCCTAGAGCCTCAGGCCTAAGCGGTGTGAAGAATGGCTGCTTACCCAAATATCTTCCAGAGCTAGTCTGCATTGAGTCCAGGCTAGGCCAGAGGGAGATGAGCACTATTTGAAAAAGTGTAAATTCCAGGCCCTATACAAAAGAATCAGTTGCTACTCAGCCTAATTCATTCATCAGAGCCTCTGCTTCAAGGACAAGAAGAAAAATCACCTTTCTTCAACAAAATATCTGGCATCAATGTATTACACTTGTGTATGAATTGACATGACCTGGGTCAAGCACAGCATCCCAAGGAATGCATCTGGCCCTTGACATCACTAACTCCTTGTGACACTTAGAGAAGTCATAAAAAGAAGCTTAAGAAAGAACTGGATCTCCAGGGAAAATATTGAATGGTTGATTCTTTCTGCTATGGAATTGTGGATTAGTTCATGCTGTTCCCTCCAACCATGAATGGCTTCTTTTATCAATTGTCCCCTATTTCCCATAATTTCATATTATACCAGGTAGTTTTAGTCAGAATAAAGTACTTACTATAACAGCCTTAATTCTCAAAATAGTACAATAAAGGTGCAGTTCTCATTCATAAAAGTCCCAATGCTCATATTTCTACTTGAGAGACTCCCCAGGAAGCAATGAATTCAAGGACTTAGCTTCCTCCCAATACATGATTTTGTCGTCTCAAGTTTTCTACTTCCAGATGTGTGAGGAAGAACATGGGGTCGGGATGACATGAGATGTTTAAGGATTGGCAAAAAGGCAACCTTTATAGTTTTCATGATGCCCAAAAGAAAACAGTCATACCAGTTTTCAAGGCAAGCTTGAAAGTAAAACTAATACAAAGAAATTGTCTAATAAAAAATGTGTGGTACATTTTCAGAATGGAATACTACTCAACTATCAGAAACAAGGAAAACATGCAAGTTGCTGCCAAATGGACAGAATTAGAAAAGCTCATCATGAGTGAGCTAACTCAGACCCATAAAAATACACATGGCATATATTCACTTATAACTGGATTTTAGCCATTTGTACAGGATAACTATCCTACAATCAATAAACCCAAAAGAACAGGAACATGGACTTGGTTACCTGTTATTGGGACACCCCACCCTAAGGGAACTGCCACGTATGCCCTCTTTTCAAGAGGAAGCTTTTAGCCCTACTGTGACTAATGAACTGAGGGGGGCTGATACATGGAGGCACCCCACAGTGGAGTATTAGGATAGGTGGGAGAGGGGTAGAGGGTGGGAGGGTGGGATGGAGAGGGGTGGAGGGAGAGGGGTGTTATGGAGACATAACTTGAAATAATAAATAAATGTTTAAGGAAAAATAAGAAGAATCAGAAAACTTTACTTACCCATGCAATTAATATGTTTCCGAAACATATTAGGTACATGTTAGTCCTACAGTAGGGGTGGAGGCAAGACAATAAGATGAGCAGAAGCTGATGAATCAGTAGAGAGGCAGAATTTTAGAAACAACCGTATAATAATTTGAAAGGAGTATAAATGACCTTCTAAATACATGAGAGCAGAGTTAGCCAGTTTCTCAGTAGTAATGTGGAGCTTGAAGATGGTGGACTGGGTATGTCTTATTTTCATATATATAGCACTAAAGATACTTGAGCATATCAATCATGCCTTATTCTTCTTGGTAACCTAGCATCTAGTGACATTCATAAGCATTTGTTAAGTTAACAAGTGAATGGATTTTTGTTAAGAGGAGTAATAATGACAAGATTATAATTTGAGGATAAAAACCAGTCTTCATTGGACTTTAGTGTTTTAGCATTTTGTTCCATGATGAATGTGTTCTTTTAATTTCTTCTTTATTGCCTCAAAATTTCTACAGTTTCTCATTCTATGACATTCAAATAGATATTAAAAAAATCACAACATTCTGACTTATACTATAGCTTCCTGGTTGTATAAGTGATGATTTAGCTTGGGAAATATGCTATATTGCTTATCTGGAGTAAGTAAAGTGGGCCAGACTAAATTCAAGGAAGTTATGCTATGTTCTTGGCTAGTGGAGTCATTATTACCTTAGGACACATTTAAGAAAAGCCAGTTTCAAATATCTGCCACTATTATTAAATTTACTATGTAATTTTTCATAAATGTACTAGTTTAGATGTCCTGGTAGCATTCTCTCTCTTTTGGTATTGATAGCATTCAATAAAGGCAAAAGAAATGTCAGTTTCTAAGCTGTGAGCCAGATGCCATTCTCTAGTTTAGTTCAGAGCTGACAATCTGTTGTTTGCTAAATGTGTCTTGTTATCACACCAGTACCAGAAGGGAATCAATTTCTACCACATATCACTAAGTTTTTCAAAGTAGCCATTCCACTTCTGCTTGGGATTTGGGGGACAAAATGTTTAGGAATGTAGTATTATACATCCCTCACTTTTTGACTCATTTTTTTGACAGCCTAGGAATGAAGTATAGGATCACTTATATCAGCAGAAGGGTGGAGTATGTGTGTGTTTTGGGGAATGAAAATGTGTAGATTTGTAGATGAGTAGAAAGTAAACATCAACCAGGAGTAATGGACCCCCATAGATGTGTAGAGCACACATTTAAAACATCCCTCGAAGATCCTTGAAATTTTGTTTAGCCTCTGCCTCTAGGTTTGAGGGAAATTTGATTTAAATGTGGGGCATTCTATAGAGACCTGCCATTCATTTATTTTGATTGATTGATTGATTAATTATTCAAGTTACATCTCCATCACTGCACCCTCTCTCTTCCCCTCCTCATCTCCCCGTCCCAGCCTCTCCCTCCTCACCTTCTCCTCCAGTGAGCCGGGGGCCCCACACATATCAAGCTCTCTCAGTTCATTAGTCACATAAGGACTAAGAGCCTCCTTTTGCCCTGGGCCCTAACATGACAGGTCTTACTCTAGCCACTAGAAGCCAGCTAGAGTAAGTTGTTCCACTAACACTGCCGTTCATTTGTTAGCAGTTTTGTTTCCTTCCTTCATTCTGCCTAATGGACTAGAAAATTAGGAACCACTAGTCATTACCTTTGTTCTCTAAACCTCTATCATTTGCTTACCATTTACTTAATACCAAACCTTAGGCAGCCTTGTTCCTCAGTGTTCTGAAGTCTTCTTTCTGCTTCTTTTGTTACTGTGTTTGCATGAGTGCATGCTTGCACATATTCATATAACAGCCACAGATAACTGTGGGTGTTATTACTTAAGAGATATCCACATTGATTTTTGTAATAATTTCTCTATTTGTCATGAGCTAGCCAATTAGACTAGCTATATGGGTTGCCTATTGGACTCCAGGAATCCATATGTCTCCACTTGTTGGAATTACAAATTTGGAATTACAAGTGTTCATTAACATAGCTGTGTTTCTTAAACATGGCTTCTCCACACCTAACAAAGGGTATCTGTGCTTGCAAGTATTTTTCCTACTGGGCTATTTTCTTAGACCCTTCTTTCTTCTTTTAAGTATGAGCATATGTGAGAATTACCTTCCTGAAATCTCACCCATATTCTAGTTTTTAAAGTGTAATGTATTTCTTCTGGACTTGGGCTAGTGATATGCAGACAGGAAACACTAAGCATTTCATAATGTGCTTAAAATTTTTGAGAAGTATTATTTAATATAATCAGTTCCCTTTGTAGTGCTATATATTGTATTTTGTTCATAGAGATATTATGTTGAGCAGTGTACATAGCTTCTCTAGGCCACTTAGAAACCAGTGAATGGGAAGAAGGTGGGGATCATTACTCTATATTTAATTGGCACAAGGGATCATGCCGAGAGGCTTCTGTGGAGTCATGCAGACAGAGGTTTTAATCCAGTCTTGGCTTTTCATGATGCTGTGTGACTTCACATTGCTCTGTCGGGTGGCAGGAGGTCTTTTCCAGCTGTGAATTTGATACTACTTGTTTTTTTCAAAAAGGTTAAATGCATGTTTTAGTGAATGCAATAAACATGTAAAGTACTCATGCACATAGAAAGTTCAAATAAGTTCATAATATGAATCAGTTTTAAAATGACAAATCCTTCTATTATGGAGTGACTTGAGTTTGTACAGTAGAAAATTAAGTTTTTATACATAACCAACCTCTCGGGATAGTAGTCTGTGAAAGACCCCCCCCCCCCCGCAGAAGGGTCTTACAAATGGACTCTGGAGTATCTCACACTGAGAACCAACTGCTTTCCCATGGACTTTCAACCCAGTGGAGGAAGAAAGGATTGATATTTTCTTCCAGTGCCACTGATTAAACTCTGATGATTTTTTTTGAAAGGGAACACTAAAAACAGGGATCTCTTGAGACAGACATGTTGTAATTATTATTATAAATACTTTGTATTTTATTAACATCATTAATTACAGTTCTCCTTGAAGAGTTTATCGTAGTCTCCAAGCTTGCTGTCTGTTCACTGTCTCATAATTATCCATGAATAAGCAATTTGTTCTGCATTCTCAGAAAGTGATTGTTCAGTGTTTGTTCTTTTTTTTTTTTTTTAATGGGGGAAAGCTCTTATTTTCCAATTTCCTCCATTATTTTCTGATGCTCTTAGTTATTCTGGACATTACCCTCACATCCTTTTTCTTGAACTAAAATAAGGGATATGCTCAGAAATGCTGCACATGGATATAGGAAAGAGTACATCGTGGAGTGTAGAGACAGGTACCGATTTCATGGACACATTTTTGCACCCAGTCCTCCCTTTTCGTGGGAATCACTGCAGCTTGCTTGGCCTTAGCTGTCTAAACTGTGAGTCCTTCCTAAAATGAGCTTGGCTACTTGCTCTTCATCAAAGCTCATTTAGTTTCCTTTGTCCTCCCCCTTCCAGGAAATACAGAAGACGGTCCAAGATGGAAAAAAGAAATAGGTCAAAATGGAAAACATTTACTTTCTGTTAGAAACAAATATAAAATATCTATAAATGTCTAGGTCAGACCCACATGTCTCCAAAGGCTCTTGCAAATGGTTAGCATATTAACCTGTTAGTGGGTACCAGATTTTGATCGGGTGCATTCTCTGACCAGGTCCTTCTGTCTACAGGGCTGGCAGTTTCTATGTAGCCAGAATATTGTGAGGATTATGTGCTGTTCTCTTTGGGAGAAAGTTCATATTGTTCCTTGAATAGTTCACAGAGATATGCTTTTCTCATTGTAAGCCCTGGCCATAAAAAGATGCCTCAAGTGCATTGCTAAACATTTATTCCTGAGTGAGACCCAGGTGATGAAAATTCTCTGCAGTTGGTATGTGATTCTTTAAATGAGCTGTCATCTGCGACAATGACTTTATTTGTAAGATGGCGTTCCTAAGGGAATATAGACTTCTTGACCTTGAAATGTCAATGCTTGTAGCAAGCCTGTTAAACAATTGGTAATATTTTTTACCTCTAAAATAATAAGGATCTGTTCTTTTTAGAACTGTAATCAGCCTTGAGCAATAAACCAATATTTGGATGATGCTGCATAACCTCTTCAGGGAAATGAGTTTTTCTGTTGTTGTTATGTGTCAAATGCATGACTGCTATTTGTCATATATTGCTAGCTTTCTGTTATTTAGCCAAGACAGTAAGGCTGTATGGGTTCATCCTCTTTAAACTTCTCCATTTGACTTGATTTGGTCAATAAAATATGATCAGAAGTGGTATATTGGACTTCAAAGTTGAATAATCACACCTAATAAATGACATATCACATCTACCTTCACTTTGATCAATAAAGAAAAATCTAGTCAACATGAAACTTACATCAGCCTTGTCTCTGACTGACTCCTACAAGCAGGCTCTTTTGATGAACTGTATTGATTATGTAGCACGAGAGAAACACTCTTATTTGGTAGCAAATCTCTAAAACTTGAAGCTAGAAGCCACCACAACATACCCTCCTCTGCACTGAGTGTGCATGAACATAGGACTATGCTCTTGGAACTATTTTACCGTTATCATCTGACTCTGAGGAGGCATCATCCTCTGTAACAAGAGTGGCTTCTTTTCATATGAGCAGAGAATGAGAAGGGACTTTGCACAAATGACCCCTCTGTGTCTTCCTCACGAAGCATGCCCAGGTAATTAGTTAGGGGGTCAGAAATTCTCTTCCAGTTACAATCACAAATTATCCTGACCTCTAAGAAGTGTGTGACTAAAATGGGCTTGTTTACTTGAGTTTTTTTTTTCTGCTAATATTTAGGGATGAATGTGTTCAGTTAGCTCTTGCATAATGAATGTCTCATGTGTCAGACATTATTTTAGGCAATGGTAATACACAGAGGGGAACAAATAAATCAGCTGTCCAGAGCTTACTCCAAGCCAGTTCAATCATCTTCTCTATGGTTAGGACTCAGGAATTGGATTTTTTTTATTAATTTATTTTTTCAAATTGAATCTTGATCGAAGTCTCCTCCCTCCTTCTCTCCTTCCCTCCTTCCCTCCCTTCCTCCTTCTCTTCCTCTTCCTCTTCTCCCTCCTCTCCTCCTCCTGGGATGAGGGGAGCCCCCACATATTAAACACCCTCAGTTCATCAGTCACATGAGGGATAAGACTTTCCTCTTTATTGGGGTTTGATATGGCAGCCCATCTAGGGTAAGGTGTTCCACTAACAAGCAACAGGGTCCATGACTCTCAACTGGGTGGAGTTTTTCCTAGGATAGTTATGCTAGGTTCCTGTCTGTTTGGGTCTGTGGGTTGTAGGTTAATATCCACTTATAAGAGATGGTTAATATCCACTTATAAGAGAGTACATACTATGTGTATCTTTCTGGCTCTGTGTTAGCTCACTCAGAATGAGTTTTTCTAGATCCATTCATTTGGTTGAAAATTGCATGATTTCCTTTTTTCTGAAAGCTGAGTAGTATTCCAGCATGTAAATGTACCAGTTTTTTTCTTTTAATCCATTCTTTGATTGAAGGACATCTGAGTTATTTCTAGTTTCTGGCTATTACAAGTAAAGCTGCTAAGAACATTGTTGAGGCAATGTCCTTGTGGTTTGGTGGAGAATCTTTTAGATATATACCCAGGAGTGGTATGACTGGGTCTTGAGGTAGAGCCATTCCCAATTTTCTAAGATATTCCCAGATTTATTTTCAAAGTGGTTGAACAAGTTTTCACTCCCACCAGCAATGGAGTGGTGTTCCCCTTTCTCCACATCCTTGCCAGCATGTGCTATCACTTGAGTTTTGATCTTAGCCATTTTAAAGAGTGTAAGATTGGAATCTCAGAGTTGTCTTGAGTTTCATTTCCCTGATGACTAAGGATGTTGAGCATTTCTTCAAGTGCCTCTCTGTCATTAGAGATTCTTCTTTTGTGAATTTTCATTTTAGTTCTGTACCCCATTTTTTGATTGGATTATTTGGTTTCTTGGTGTTTAATCATGGTGGCATTTAAGTTTCATAAGGTCCCATTTACTGATTGTTGATCCTAAAGCCTGAGCTATTGGTGTTCTGTTCAGGAAGTTGTCACCTGTGCCAATGACATTCAAGTTTTTCCCCACTTTCTTTTCTATTACATTAATGTGTCCAGTTTTATGTTGAGGTCTTTGATCCTATTGGATGTAAGTTTTGTGCAGGGAGATAAATATGGGTCTATTTGCATCCTTCTACATGTTGACATCCAGTTAGACCGGCACCATTTGTTGAAGGTGCTGTCCTTTTTCCATTGTATGGCTTTGGCTTCTTTGTCAAACATTAAGTGACCATAGGTGTGTGGGTTCATTTCTGGGTCTTTGATTTGATCCCAATGATTAACCAGTCTGTTTTTATGCCAGTACCATGTTGTTTTTATAACTATTTCTCTGTAGTACACCTTGATATCAGGGATGGTGAAACCTCCAGATGTTCTTTTATTGTAAAGGATTGATTGAGCTATTCTAGGTTTTTTGTTTTTCCATATGAAATTGAGAATTATTCTTTCGAGGTCTGTAAGAATAGTGTTGGCATTTTGATAGGAATTTCATTGAATGTGTATATTGCTTTTGGTAGGATGGCCATTTTTATTATGTTAATCCTACCTATCCATGAGCATTGGAGATCTTTCCATCTTCTGATGTCCTCTTCAATTTCTTTCTTCAAGGACTTGAAATGCTAATCCTATAAATCTTTCACTTGCTTGGTTAGAGTTACTCCCAGGTATTTTATATTGTTTGTGGCTATTGTGAAGGGTGTTGTTTCCCTGATTTCTTTCTCAGTCCATTTATCTTTTGTGTAAAAAGTGGCTCTGATTTTTTTAGAATTAATTTTGTATCCAGCTGCCTTGCTGAATGTGTTTATCACCTGTAGGAGTCTCTCTTGGAATTTTTGGGTTAACTTACATATACTATCACATCATCTGTGAATAAGGATACTTTGAATTCTTCCTTTCCAACTTGTATCCACTTGATCTCCTTTAGTTTTCTTATTGCTGTAGCTAGAACTTCAAGTACTATATTGAGGAGATATGAACAGGGTTGGCAGCCTTGCCTTGTCCCTGACTTTAGTGGAAATGTTTTTAAGTTTCTCTCCATTTAATTTGATGTTGGCTGTTGGCTTACTGTAAATTGCTATTATTATGTTTAAGTGTGGTCCTTATATGCCTGATTTTCTAAGACTTTTAACATGAAGGGTATTGGATTTTGTTAAATGCTTTTTTGGCATCCAATGAGATGACAATGTGTTTTTTTTTTCTTTCAGTTTATTTATGTGGTAGATTATGTTGATGGATTTTCATATGTTGAACCACTCCTGCATCCCTGGGATGAGGTCTACTTGATCATGGCACATGATACTTTTGATGTGTTCTTGGATTCAGTTTGCAAGTATTTTATTAACTATTTTTGCATCCATGTTCCTAAGGGAAATTGGTCTGAAATTCTCTTTCTTTGTTGGGTCTTTGTGTGACTTAGGTATCAGAGTGATTATGGCCACATTGAATGAGCTTGGTAGTGTTCCTCCTGTTTCTATTTTGTGGAAGAGTTTGAAGAGTATTGGTATTAATTCTTCTTTGAAGTTCTGGTAGAATTCTGTGCTGAAACCATCTGGCCTTTTATTGGTTGGGAGACTATTATTGACTGCTTCTATTTCCCTAGGGGTTATAGGACTGTTTAATTTGTTTTCCTGCTCTTGAGTTAACCTTGTGTTGGGGGGAAAAATAAATACCTTAAACTAAAAAAAAAGAAGGGAAGAGGATGGTGGGGCTGAGGGGGAGGAGGGTGGAAGGGTGGGACTGGAGGTGGGAGTAGGGAGGGGATTGTGATTGAGATGTAACTTGAAGAAATAAAAAATAAATTATTAAAAAAAAAAAAAAGAAAATTGTCCATTTCACTTAGGTTCTCCAGTTTTGTGGAGTACAAGTTTTTGAAGTAGGACCTAATGATTCTTTAGATTTCTTTAGTGTCTGTAGTTATTTCCCCCTTTTCATTTCTGATTTTGTTGATTTGGATATTTTCCTTCTGACTTTTAGTTAGTTTGGCTAGGGTTTGTCTATTTTGTTGATTTTCTCAAAGAACCAGTTCTCAGTTTCATTGGTTCTTTCTATTGTTCTCCTTGTTTCAGGCATTGTACTTTAAAGTGTTACTCAGGGCACTAATGTTACAGAAGAGAACACCTTGTTTATCACTCTGGAATTTATATTTCTTTATTTTGAACTTAAGATTCAAGACCACCCACTCAGGAAAAATTACTTAGTCCCACTTTTTTCTCTCCAGTTCTTTATAGTACTCTGTAGCTGGCTTTATCTTCTATAATTATGACTATTACTTCTGTCTCCTGTTTCTGACAGTTGTTTCTCAAGGGCAGAAAGAAACTGTCTTTCTATTAACTTCATTTTTATAATCAACACATAGTTTGCCATACCGGTGATATGGTATGCATGTATGCATAGATAGGGAATATGAATGATAAGGAAAAGGAAAAAGAAGAGGACAAGGAATCTGTGGCATGTGAAAACATTCACTTATGGCCTTGTTTGTTTTCATGGATTCACTTAGTTAATTCAACCAGTTTTTGTTTGTTTGTTTGTTTGGTTGGTTGGTTGTTGTTTTTTTAGCATTATAGTTACCATTATTGACTGAAAAAAAAAGAAACAGCCTATATCAGTTTCTAAGTGACTGCCCCCTACACACACACACACAAACACACACACACACACACACACACACACACATACACACACACACACACACACACACACACACACACACACGCACCCCACATGTGAGATATAATTGTGTTGTTCTGGCACTCCCTATGTAGACCAGGGTGTCCTAAAACTCAAGAGGTTAGCTTGCCTCTGCCTTTGGAGACCTTGGATTAAAGGCTTGTGCCACCATACCCTGTCTGAGTAACTTATGTAAAATAGCATATCTTTGCCTTGTTGATGTTTCTCTGGCTACTGTTTGGTTAGAGTGAAATATTATTGCTCAATATGTAGGAAAAGACATAAAAGAGTAATACAGAGATTCCCTTATGTTCAAGAAAAACTTTCAGTACTTACACCATGGGGTGGAGTTGCAAGCCCTTCCCATCCAGAGCATTAGTCATAAAATATAATAAATGGGTAAGATGGAATTCAGGGATATGGGATCATTTCAGGGGTACCTCACCAGGCTGAAGGTTTTTCTAGCTATAGGACTTTCTGACCTGATCCTATTGAAAAAGAGAGGATAAATTGCTCTCTTTTGAAGGGGCATTAACCTTAGGTTCATTTAATGAATTGCCTCTCCCAGTGCACTAACAGATACCCCAGGGCCCAAGATGAAAAATGGCCTCTCTCATCGCAAGGAGTGCTCAAATATGTACTCTTCTTCCACTCCCTTCATCTTGTGTTGCCTTCATTCTTTACCTTTCAGTTATATATATTTAAAATATAACTCTGTATTTTACTCTCAGCATAGAAACAAGAAAAAAAATATTATGTTCTCTACCTAGGAAAGTTCTGGTTATTATTTCAAGTAGATTTTCTTTTGAAAACATCTTTAATCATATGTATTAGTGTGCATATGCATGTGCATGCATGTGTGTATGTGTACATTCATGTGCATGTACACACATGTTCCACACTTATTGGGTGGACATTTCAAGTGGAGGGCATAGGACAACTCATGGGAGTTAGTCCTCTTCTTCTACCATGCAAGTCCTCAGGTCATCAGGCTCAGGGGCAGTTGATTTTACCCTTGGAACCAACTTGCCAGCTCCCAAGTAGGTGCTTTTAACTTAATTTATGCATTTTCTCCTCCTCGAAATCTCACATTACAAGCTAGTTACTCTTCATGTTTCTTCTAGATTTCTGAAGAAAGGAAAACAGGTGCCGTAGAGATGTAAGCTTGTAGACAGGTGACCCAGGGAATCAGCTCATTGTTCATCCCACACTCTGACACTTGGCTACACAGGCATGTTAATTGTAACATTTTCCCCTTTCTCTGTAGAATTCCCTCCCTGTAGTCATTTAATCATACATCTATTACAAACTATTTACTAAATAATAATGGCTCTGTTTGTGTTCTGATGAAAGCAAGGTTTAATGTAAGAGTTTGGGAAATTTTGTAATGCAGGTTTTATTACTCACCCATTGTGAGGTCAACAGGTTAGGAAATGTCTGCCACTGAAGACACAGTTCATTTGTCATAGTTCCCAAAGCAACAAGGAACTACTCTATGCAGGGTCTTATGAGGTAACACTAGGACTGGCACTGCTGGAAAAGCTCCATATCTAGATAGTAACTCTGTTGTGGGTATCCTTTTAGTCATCATTCTTGGCAAAATTTTTATGAGAAAATGTGCCAGAGAACATTCGATCTTTCCAGTCAAACCACTATATTTTTTAAAGTTGGATTCATATTCATATTAGAGAACAAAATTTACATAGTGCTTTAATACTGTACCAGAAAAGTAGACAGAAAGCCTTGTATGGCCCTCCTATCCCAGCTCTATCACCTGGGATTCAGGCTACAATGCTTCCAATACTGGTTCTTTTGATAATCATTGGGAATCCCATTATCACAGAGCTGTAAACTAAGTTATTAGTGGCGTGAGTCCTGGGTTACTGTGTTCCTCTCTCACTCCATACATCCCGGTTCTGACAGTTAATTATGCCATCCCACAGTAGATCAAGTTTTACAGCAGCAACAAAGATTAATGCTGTTTTATATTGGGGACATTTAGAGGATAAACAGTGGAGGGTTCATAAAAGAACTGCAGTCAGCTGCAGGACCATCTGGGAGAACCCTATGCAACTGCTATTAATATTTTAAAAAGCTTTTAGATTTTATTTCTAACAACCCAGTCTTCAACTCCACAGTGAGGTTTTTTTTTTAATATTTTTTGGTTGACAGAATACTTTGAGATCTTTTGTAACACAGACACAGTTGTCACCTCCGTGCTGTTCTGGTGGTCGAGCTAAAAATCAATGGTGGTGAGAACAAGGCAAAAGTTTGTAGGTGTGTATGACAGTGTGTCCACTGGACATTGGTGGTTATTGGGTCTACCTGTTGCTTTAATTACCTCTTGTTGCCTTTTTTTCCTTCTCTTTTTCTCCTGTCTTACCATCCAGTTTTCCCCACTCAATGGGGAGAACTAGAGAACCAATGCACTGGAGATTCTTTTAAAATATGTTTGAAATGTACTTAGTCAATAAAGCCATATTGTTCTTGCCTCATGGGACTTTCTGTTTAAGCTACACTGTTCCTTTGCGTCCAAGATAGGCTTCAGACAATGGCAGCTGGAATGGATGTGGATGTCAGTCAACCACCCTCACCCACTCTTCTCCCAGGACCACCCACTATTTGTACCCAATCCTGGCCATACATTCCTCAATGTCTCTCACTTGTATACTCTCCTGCTAACACTCCTCCATTCTGTTCTCACAGCCCTGTCTTACTGACTATCAAGGAACAAGGGGGAAATTTTTCAGTCTAGTGTCTGTTGTATGAAGTGGGTCAGAGGTAGAGACATTGCGCTGGTAGCTATATAAGAGCAGGAAATCTTTCTAAGCTTCAGTTTAGGAGGGAAAACCAGCAGCATGACAATTTATGAAAAACTACCATTGTTAGAAAGTCATTTTGTCAATCATAAAGAGTGGGAAAAAAATCAGAGAATTTGTGAGATTAATGAGGACCTGATAACATCATTGTGTGCATTCTTTGGAGTTAGTTTTTAACTTTTACTTTAGCATAATTTCAGATTTATAGAAAATGTGTAATGATGATACAGAAATTTGTAACATTCCCTTCACCTATTCCTCATTTCGGTTTTCTATATTTTCTAATCTTTCCATAATTTATCAAAGTATTTACATATTATTTTTGAACTATTTAAGGTCACTTCTACCCTCAGGTATTTTAAAGTGTTTTTTTCTTTCTTTTTTGTAATCTTACCAATTCATTTTTCTGAAAATATTAATCTTCTTTAAATTCTTATTGAGAGTTTCATACTTGAGTACTATATTTATATAATTTCCATCCTGCCTTCTCCCTTCTCCAACTCCTCACATATCCCTGTAATTCCATGTCATGTTCATCTGTAATTACCATTGTTACATGTATATGTAAATAAACCCTGCTGAGTCCATTTATTACTGCTCATATGTATATGTGTTTAAGACTGACTGCCTAGGATCAGATAACCACTTACAGGCTTATCCCTGAAGAAGACTTATTCTCTCTCTTTCAACACTCATTAATTGCCTATAGATCTTCCTCTATGGGTGGAGTCTGTTGAGATCCCTCCACACACATTGGCATGTTAGCTAGTGGTGTCATTGTGCATATCTTGTTTAGGTGACCATGTTGTTGATATTTTATGGATGCAGTTTCCCTGTCATATCTAGAAGATGCCATCTCCCAGCATATATCCTGATCCTCTGGCTCTTGCAATCTTTCCACTCTCTCTTTTGTGACCCTTCCTAAATCATAAGTAGAGAAGTTGTGTTGTAGATATACCATTGGTATTGGGTTCCTCACAACCAGTTGTTCTCTGAATTTTAATCAGCTGTGGATACATCTCTATCTGCTACAGAAAAAGTTTCTATGATGAGTGATGAGGGCTACCTTATCTGTGGGCATAAGAATAAATATTTAAAATACAGTTAATAATTATACTTTTTTAGGAAAGTGTCAGGACTAAGTTCTTCTCTATGATCCATGAGTTCACCAGGTAGGAGTACATGGCTACATTTATAATATCAAGGAGGAATTCACTCCTATTCAATGAACATTAAGTCCAGTTATATGACTATTCATTACACCAAAGATATAAGTACCACTATTATACCTTTAAGTACTATTGATTTCTTTTTTCC
>CAJQZJ010033863.1:795120-809500 GCA_907164525.1 Lophiomys imhausi
ACACAAGCCAGGGAACCCTTGTTTAATTAGAGCAGGTTATCCCTTCAGAGACAAATATATCTCCTTTAGCTGCTTGCTAGCTCAGCAGTAAGTTTCCCATCCATCTGCAATACTTGATAGAGCTCAATCTCTCTATATTATTATTTCTTTAGTTTAAATATTTTCTTTTAAGTCTGCTTTTGAGTTACATATTCTAATGAGAATTAAGGTAAATAGCAAACCTATAAAGACATGGCAAGACATATAAGAACAATTACTTGAATAAGCTATCTTGAAGGGCTCCTACAATTTAAATTGAAAAACTGTGTGGATAGAATTTTTGAACTACAAAACACATAACTTAAACTTTTCACATTTCATATATTTCATGCCCCAAGGTGGCTTCCAAAGCTCTATCAATGGGCTGCTCTGTGCTTGTGAAAAAAAACAAAAAAGCAAAGTAAGAATTTTGCAACCTTGTGGCTTTTCTATAAGTTCCTTAAAATACTTGGTCATATGACCATATCTGCTAGTTAATATAATTTTTATGCCAAGTAAAGGCCAATTGAACTAAATATTAACCTTATGTTGTTTGAGCAAATAAAAGAAAGAAAGGAAAGAATTTTCAATCCGTGCCCAAATTATCCATTGACATTAGAATTGGAACTTTTAATTTATGAGACAGGGTTTACCATGTAACTCTGACTGACTTGAAAGTTATTATGTGGACTAGGATGGGCTGAAACTTATAGAGTTCTATCTGCCTCTGTCTCCTGAGTGCTGGAATAAAGGTGTGTGCCATCATGCCCAGCACTAGTGTTGATAATTTATAAAGTGTTCTCTATAGTAACAACTGGCTTAAAACTTAAATTTATCCTAAAATTTTATAACATCTTATGCCAAATTGGAAGATTTTTCCCTTAACTATGCTCCACTGTTCGAGCACTGAGAAAACAAAATCTTATATCCCAAATTAATATAATTTTCAAAAATAAAGTAAATAACAGTTTTAAATAGGACATGAATAATGATGTCTAGAATTGCTCATGTACAATCTCATCTTTGCTTGGCAGTTGAGTCAATGATTTATGATTATGATATTGATTTCCTTTCTGAGTTGTTTTATAAACCAAATGGGATGGGCCATTTTGTGCAGTCTTTGTTTTTGTTTTGTTTTTATATTTATCCTCTGAGCAATGATTGTGGTTATTTCCTTGACTGTTTCTACTGCAGAGTGACTTTTTGGATAATAAACAGAGCATCAGAAACAGGTGAAGAAATTGACTGAACTTACAAAGTGGCATTTAACATTTTCTATTTATAAATATGGTTCCTTTTACCCACTCTCCAGGAAACTTTTGACAAAAATGACTTTCCATTAACTTACATATTAAATGTCAGGGCCCATTATTTACCTCGGAGATGCACAAAACTAAGATAATTTAATCTCCTTGTCCAGGGTCAAGTGCACTGAAAAGAACGTGTGCTATGAATGAATTTTATTTAAAATCAACATGCATTAACTGTAGCTCATCCTAGTTAACAAATCCATTTTAAATAGAGTAGATATAATCTCCACTCACTGATATTTCAAAAGTCATTACCCTTAAGAGAATAATCTTAAATTTTTTACACTCCAGCAGTGATTCGTAACTGTTTATTGACTCTTTGAGTTGTGTATGATTATGTTTATATATATATATATATATATATATATATATATATATATATATATGACTGAGGATAGTATAAAATATTGTTGTTTAGAAAATTCATAATTTGGAATGAACTTAAAGTCTATCAGCATGCAGTTAACATTCCACTCAATGCCTCTTCATTATTCATCAGTTGGAATGGAAAAGGGATTCCTAAAATTTGCATGGTCCAAGTTCCTCACCATGATCTTTCACTCAACTGTGTTTTAACTTCTCAGCTAGTTTTCACAATTTGTTGTCCTCTAAAGTAATAAATGGACCAAATTTTCTACACACTAATTAAAATTCCATTTCTCATGAATTCTTTAATCGAGTGCAAGTCATTATGTGCTTTGTTGATTCTTAAGTGCAAAGATAATTGCAATGGGCAGCAGGAAAAGGGTTTGATTATTGCCTGTCGACTCTTGTGAATTCTAATAGGTCTAATTGCATAGCATCAATTCATCATCTCAGCATCACTTCTTTTTATTATTAGCTCTCCGAATTGTAATGTGCTCATAAAAAAAGAGTGTTGTAGTATATCAGCAATGACACACTACCTGGCCTATTATAGTTTTCAGCACTTACCTTGTGCAACTCTTGAAATTAAAAGTTTATTATGAAGTGCCCTTTTTTCTGAAACTAATTTTAAAATGTTTCTGTATGATGGTATGAAAACTGTCCAATAATCTACATATGAATTTGCCTTGGAAATAATTCCATTAAATGACTGCCAAGACCTCCTTTGTTCATATTGTTCCTATAAATTCAGAACATAATGTATAAGTTGGAAAACACTTATTAGAATTTTTAAATGGGAATTCCTGGTGGGGCTTAGCAGAGAGTTTCTGTACTATAGTGTCTATTCTAAAGGCAATTTGAAGAAGGGGCTTTCATTGAATAATAATGTGGAATCTCCCAGGCACCACAACTTATATGACTTAAATACCAATAATTATGACCCCAAACCCCCTATCATTTGTACTTTTAAACAGTTCATCCCCAGTCTAGAGATGGAATATAAGCTTTTAACCAGTCTACAGGTGAACCCATAGTTTATACGTCAGGTAATGATGGGTGGACATCTGAGAACCTCAGATGTCAAGCACTGTACTTTAATCATTATTCGCAGTAATTTCAGGGGCCCTTTGTGAATGAAGTTTCAGTATGACAGTTTGTAAGCTAAGTCTCAAAATACCACCCACAGTCATCAATTGCTTTATGACAAACTGGAACTTGAACACAGAAGAGTCCAGTAATTTGGACCCTATTCCTAAATGAATGCCATCAACATTGCTAACAGTAAAGAAAAATTACCAGACTATTGGGGTGAGCCCAAGTAATCCCTAAGATTGAATCAAACTTAAGAATTTGTGATTACTTTAGAGTAATATATTCAGAAGTGATTATAATCCGTGTTTGGGAATGAGTCAATTTCTCATGATTTTCTAGCACTTAAACAAATTGAAGACAAATGTTCTAGTTGTCCACTGCTGTGTAACGAACTATTCCAACTCTTGGAGGAAAACAACATCTACCTTATTAGGCTGGAAGATTCTGTGTGACGGAAATGCGAATGACCTTTCAATGCTTACAGTGTCTGGCTCCTTATTAAAAAGGACTGGGAACTGCTTAACAAATATTGTGTTCTGGTAGGGTGCCTCACAGCATGGGCTCAGTCAGGAATGGTCACCTGATGCTTCTCTCTATGCTTCTCTTCCATGGTCCATGGCTCTTAGTGTTCCAAAAAATACCTCATGGGATTAAGGTAAAACCAGCAAGGATTATCACCTTCAGTTAAAGTGTCCCACACCCTCACTTGAACACATTCCATGTGTTGTAATCAAATCTCTACAGGCATCTGGGATTGGCTAGGAGAGAATTTACACACACTGTCTTTAGAGTGGCAAAGTCCACTGCAGAAGAGCCTACAGGGCAGGAAATATTGTCATGGCTATTTGGGGATAATATCACCTGCCACAGGAAACAAATCACCCACCTGTAATTGCTTCCTATGCTGTAGAGCCAATTGGAAAGAACAGACACCCACCAGATGTAAATTATTTCCCTAAGCATCCTGTTGATTATTTCAATGAGAGGATACCTCTTTCTTTCTGTATTTGTATAATAAACAGCAAGAAGAAAGCAGAAATAATTAGTTGCATAGATGTTCTTTTTAAAGATATTTCTTGAATTCTCTCTAAAAATCATTCATTTTTATATAAATATTTCTCAAATACTTGGGTTCATTTCCAGATATGAATAATTAATATAAAATATTAATGTTAAATTTGCTATGCCATAGGAAATTTGTAACACAATAAATTACCACTCACAGGTACCCATCTCTTATGTTTTTTGAAAACCAAATTGGAATAGTGACATGCATAGAACTATTGCTTACTTTATTATCATACTTAAAAAGAACAGAAAATGTACATTCCATGAAATTCAGATTATAAAAATAGCTTCCAACATTCAGTGATTTGATTTGTGACTTTTCAAGTTCATAATTGTGCCAGAGCAGCATGTATTCAGTAGAAACCCTATTTCAAATTTTGAACTTTGAACTTTATTTTTGCTGGTGATATATAGTCTGATGCTGGGCAGAGGCAGTCAGCAGCAGCTACAAACCAAACCATGCAATCCAGTTAAACAACTGATTCTGTAAAGGGCAACAGGCTGCTCAACCGCAGAGTGCTGTTAGATTGAGTGGATTCTATTAAATGTGTTTTCAAATTAGGGTAATTTCAATGGCTTCCTTGGGAAGTAACACTTGTTATATACAGAGGGCACCTGTTTATGCTTTTCTTAGTTTGAGCAATGAACACACAACACTTAAGACAGGGAATGTCTCCATAACACTGAAAGTTTTTTGTGAACAAAAAACAATAATCTTTACCATTCTTCCATCCCTGCTGCCCAATCTAGGGATGCCAACCTCTCAAATGTGACATTGACTGACGTCAATAACTGTGTATTAATTTGATCTGTTTTTAGTTAGTATGGAATGATTTAGCATGGACTACTCTTGGTTAACAGTTTTGGTTATTATAGAAACCATGACACTAATGTCTGTAGTCACAAGGATCAGCTTGTCAGTGCTCTTGTTGTTTGGTTGGTAATATTCAATATAAGTCATGACAAGTTTATCCATGTTCTCTTGTGTTTATTCTTTCTATTATTTTATTCCCAATTTTTCATCCTCTCCTGATGATACAATATCCCTTCCTTTGTTATTTAATTATTTATTGTTTAAAGAACCTTCTGTAGCCATTCTATGTTGGTCTGGTCTGTTGATGACAAATTCTTTCCTTTGTGTAAGAATATCTATTTATCATTTCAGGGGACCTCTACCTGATTTAGGGCTCTAGTTCACAATTATTTTCTTTCAGTCACTTAGAAAATGTCTTGCTGTATCCTTCTCCTCTTCCTCCATAGTGTGTGATGAAGAATATACTATCATTTCGTTGTGTTTGTTCTTGTTTTTGCTTTGTTTTCCCTACCCCCACCTCCACAACACAGGTAGGCTTAATGTCTTCGAGTCTACATTTAAGATTATTTTTGTCTCTTTTGTTTTGTTTGGGAGTTTGTTCATGTGTCTGTTTTTGAGGACTCATTTTACTGTGTAACCCAAGCTGACTTTGAACTCCTGAGTTCAAGTGACATTTCTGCCTTCATCTCCTGAGTAGCCTAGAATACAGACATGTTCCATTGGACCTGGCTTTATATCTGAAACTAAACATATGATGTCTGGTTTTGAACTTAGTTTTTAATCTTGTGCTGTATCTGTGTTGAATTTGCTGACTGTGTCATCTAAGTTGACATTTTACAACATGGTAATGTCATGGTACAGTGGCCCTCATGGTACAGTGAGTGATTTTCCATCATATTCTGTACAAAATGAGCTTCTGTATCTTACTTAAAGCACTGGCTCTACAGGTCCCAGACACTCGATTTCGCTTGAGGAAAAGAGGCCATGGATGCACCTCACTAACTTCCCCAACTGAAACTTTGGGGAGGGAGGGTCTTTTGCTCCTTCTGGTAAGAAACAGTTTCAGGCTCTCTACTAGGCCTTAGATAATTCAGCCCTGATGAGAGGAAATGTGACCTTGCAATCTCGCTGCAGTCATCTGTCATCTCTAGGGATGGTGAGGATGTGTTGAATTGGTGCATTGAATTTTCTGACTTTTCATACATGTGATCTCCTCTGACATTTGCAGAATACAGGGAAAAGGGCTCTTCACTGCACATATGGGAGAAATCCTGGTTCCATGAGCAGTCTACTGAGACCCCTGGGTTAGGAAACACCTCAGTGTGGTGATGTTGAAGGAGTCTAGCCTCTTCATGTCCTGTGTGTCAAGGAAGGAACTTTGGCTTTATTTGTATTATCTGGTAGAGTAGAGGTTTTGTTGTTCTACCTTGCTGGGTTTACACTTTGCTGACTTTTAGGAAGGAGAGAACAGGTTGTTCATGGGGATTTGAGGAAGATGTTCTTCTGTTCTGGGCAGTTCTGATTCACCTGCTGTTTTATCACTCAAGCTGGGTTATGTAAAGCAAGAAGAAAAGCCAAACATCTCTTCCCCGTGTTGGTTCTAAGGCCCACCTTAGACTCTTTTCTACCTTTCACAGTCTTCTTATGCTTATTCAATGTACAGTTCCAGGGTGTTCTGCTCTGTTTATTAAAAAAGAAAAAATGGAGAGCAAAGTCAGTCCATCTGTACAGTCGTCTGCTTCATGATGGATACATTTAGCACCAGGTCTTGGTGAATGCTAAAGTTAGAAAAGAATGACAATAATCTCAGAATCAAATGGTGTCTGCCACATGGCTAACACTCAGGGGTGGTGGGTGTATTCATTTTAAGGCCACAGTACCTCTGAGTGTTCAGCAATCCTTTAAAGAACAGTCGTGCCAGGTTTGAAGAAGTGATAAAGGAGAGCTAGAATAAGTATTAGTCTAACTTCTCAGCCATAAAATGCAGGAACCCATTCAGCTTTATTAACACCATCAGAGGAGGTGTCTGCTCTTGGCCATGCAGGCATGAGGGCATAGATAAGTATAAACACCCAGGAAACCTACATTGTTTTTTTACCCACTGACAAAGGTATACAAGCCTAAGGACAACACTGTTAACAATCTTCCTAAAAGATCAAAGAAGGGACATCTCCATTTCCTAAGAAAATGGTGATTTTGGCCTTTTAACTATTTGACCTGGCCTATTCTCATGCAAAATAACTCTAGTGAGGTAGAGTTTGTTTGTAAAGCATAACACAGGACTTTTTATGGTGAGTCTTTGAAATCCTATTCCTGCTGAAAGGCCTGTGATCATCCAGCATAGCAACATCTAAGGGCTCCTGGTAGACTTACATGTTTTCAAAGCATCACTGTGGCTATCAATATCTGTCTCTTGGGACAGTAGAGGGCATCCTCTGCTGGACTTTTTCAGTTGTAATATAATCTTGTAATATATGTTTGTGCTATGGCCAATATTAACAAGCAATTTTGTCTGTTCAGGTACCCCTTTTACGAAATATGCATTAACCATGGTATTGTTGAATGTCCTAGCATGCCCAAACAATATTTTATCTTCCCTTCCCTTCTGTTCTCTTTCTAGTTTTGGTTTATATTAGGCCTCTTTCTGTCTCTGTCTCTCTCTCTCTCTGTCTGTCTGTGTGTGTGTGCGCGCATGTGCGCTCATGTGCATGCGCACATTTATTATTTGGAGGTTTTGATATATGCACACAGGTATTACTGGTACCATTGATGTCACATTCTGGAATATTTTCATCTCTTTAAAGTAAAAGTATACCCATTAGTAGTCATTCCTCATTCCTCATGTCTCATTCTGAACATTCACTAGCCCACTTTCTGTGTCTGTGAAATTTCCTGTTATGCACATGTTATGATGCTGTCTTCATACAATATATGGACTTCTGTGTCTGTTTTCTCTTACTTAGTGCAATAGAGATGTTTCTATGTGTGACTATATGTCACACTTCACTCTTTGTTATGGTAGAATAAGATACTACATAGACACACATTTGATGGTTCATTTATCTATTGATAGATCAGTGAACTATAGCTGGGTTTGCCTGTCATCAATAAAACAGCTATGTGTACTTGTACACATACTTTTTATGTGACACATATATTGTCATTTGTCTTCAACAATTCCCAACAGTAGAATTACTGAGTCTTATAAAAATTCTATGTTTAAGATTTTGAGGAGTTAACTGCTTTCCAAAGTGCTATTTATATCCATACTACCAGCAATATATGAAGGTTGCAATTTTAATCCAATCTCACTCACACTTATCATTATGAAGCTTTGTGGTTATAGCCATCTAAGTAGGTATGGAGTGGTACCACATTGCAAATTAATTTGCATTTCCCTAACAACTAAAGATGAACCATTCTTTCCTTTGCTTATGAGCTATCTGTATATCTTCTATCCAGTCACTTACTAATCCTATCTTTTACTTAAGTGTATTCAAAGTCAAATTACAGGCTTAGCTTTTTTCCATTTGGGTCTGCTGAGTTCGCTAGCTTTGTTGGGCAATATGTTTTAATTATCTTTCTTCACAATTAGTGTGCATACACATCGTGATCATGCAATTTAAATTATTTCAATCAATCTCTCAATTAGTGTCATTACTGTTCCATTGACATTTAATCCAGAATAAGTGCTTCCTACTGCAATATTTATTTAAACTATGATTACATTTGTGGCCCCTTTCTATAATTCATAATATCTAATGTAGACATTTCATAAATTTTGTTCTGGCAAGTTTTCTCTACTTATGGGAACAGTTTAAACTATAGATTATAATTAGTATGTGTGAGAACAAAGTGTAGCAGGCCAAGGAATGCTACACATATCAACAGAATAACCTGTTAATAAGTATTCAAAGACCCTTGCTAGAGTCCAATTATGATAGAATCAAGTGGACAAAAACAATCAAGGCTAGAACATTGGATGCCAATCAGCAATGGCCTATGAAGCTGTGGGTAGAATTTGGCAAGACAATGGCAGGTCACCATTGGTGGTATATACTGCTATTTTTCAACACGAAGTACCAGACCAACATCACAGGCATCATCTGGGAACCCCTCAGAGATGAAAGTTCTTCATCTCTATCTGCATCCTTGGATTGTTACTGAACCAGAAACTCTTTGGTTTGTGATCCAGGAACTCTTTGACTAAGAACTCTAGATCATTTTGATGACACTTAAGCTTAAGACTTAGCAATTCATTTTTTCGGAAGAAGTGCCAAAGTAGAAAGGGGGAGGATATAGCAGAATGTGATGGTCAATCATGGTTGTCAATATGATTGGATTTAGAGTCACTCAGGAGACACATCTCAGGTGTGTCTGTGAAAGTGTTTTACAGGGATTTAGTTGAGGGTGGAGCCACCTGACTGTCCTATGGGTTGAGTCCTAGGTTAATTATATTGGAGAAAGCAAGTACAGTGCCGGCATTTTTCTCTTTCTGTTAAATACAGATGCTGTGTGACTGACCACCTTACACTACTGCCACCATGTGCCCCACCCAGAAAGTAAATCCTTCTTTTATTCAGTTGCATTTCCAGGTGTTATGTCCCAGCAACAAGAAAAATAATGAATACAAAGGAGTTTAGGATCAAGTGAGGGCACAACACTTGGTCATAGTCATAAAACTAAATATAGAAAACAAAGTAAGGGTCATTCTGCAAGACTACTGTCAGAATTAGCCAAGATATGGCTGGATATTGTTGATGAAATGGGTGATGGGAGCAAAAATTCAAAAGATGAGTATTCTGGTGCAAGGATTAGGTAGGAGTACATCTTCTTGGCAACAGCCTGAGGTCATACCAGAGAACATTAGGGTATCCAACTGTGGTTGTAAAGGGCATGTTATATTCCTCCCCACCTCTGCTCCAGGCTTAAATGACTCAGTAAGTAAAGGAAATTAGCCTAATTCTGAAGAAGATAGTAATTGACTTCATTAGAAACATGAACCATTCTTTTTTCCTTTGTTGGATATAGAGGCTCCTTAGCAATACAGAGAGGGAAGATTTCCTCACCAAATCTCTGCTTTCAGAAAACATTTTCTATAGAAAGAAGCCAAGATTCTGAAGGAGACAGACTTCACTTTGGTGCACAATACAGAAAATTTAGCCTGTGAAAGTGAAGGAACATCAAGACTTTAATCTGGGAGGAACTGAGGTGTGCTGAGGCCCTGATGTGGGAGGAGCTAAGTGTGAAGTAGTTAATCTATTTCAAACCCCTTCCTTTAATGAAGATATTTAGACAAATCATCAAATCTTGCATAAAGAAGAATGGGGAAGATGTATAGAAAATCAGCTGAGAGGAGCCATTTATGAGCATCTATAAGCTTTTATTGGGTTGCTATTAAAAAGCCATGTTTATCAGAGGCTTCAAAATGAACCAGCCACCTTCTAAGATAAAGATGCCCTTTGAATCTTGAGAGTATTCCTAGGACACTCGTCTTTCTGTCCTCTGGCCTCTGTGTTTCCTCTAAGCTACTCCTTCCTATACAAAGATGTATATGTAAAGTGACAGAAATTTGAAACCAATACCTAAGACAGATTTTTTTCTTTGACCACAGCTAGGACTACGATAACTTTCTCTATTTAGAGTAATTTGATCATGTGATTCCAACAACGAATGGATCATAAAACACGAGAACTAAATGAGAAAGAAGGCTGGATGTATAATCCATGGATTCCCAATGCATGGAAACATCCTTTTTAAAAAGGAGTTATTTCCCTTTATGCCACGTGCATGAGTGTTTTGCCTCCATGTGTGTATATGCACAGCATATATGACTGGTGCCTGTGATCATCAGAAGAGGGCATCAGATTCTTGGAATTGTTGTACAAGGCTTGAGTCACCATATGGGTACTGCCAATGGAACCCAGACCTCTGCAAGAACAGCAAGTACTGTTAACCACTGAGAAGTCTCTGCAGATCCAATGACTGGATTCTTACACACAGAGGATACATTTAGAAAATGGCCATCACTCTCTTTCTGAAATCCAACTCTTTTCATATTTATTTATGTTTGTTTGTCTTCACTTCATAAGTACCTTAGGAGGCAAGAAAGCATATGTTTTATTTAATCCCATGGAATGTTGACATTCTATCAATATAATCATTTTTGACAATTCCACTGGAAAGGGTAATTGTATTGTTCTGCAAGGTCTTTCTTGTAGCATTCAAACCTACCCTCACAGCTCACTAATTGTATTAGAAGTTTGGCTGTTCAACAAACTAAGCTGTAAAGTTGATAAAAGTCTGTCAAGGTGTGTGGTTGTTATTGTCTACTATGTATCCCAATTGCTGTGTGTCTTGTAGCCTTGGAAAATCACTCACCTCCTTCATCCATTTCTGTTTTAGAATGTCTCTGGGCACTAAGGCTGCTAAAAATTATACATATCTCATGCTTAAAGTAAACATTAAAAATATCCTTTGGTTTCCAGCAATTTGAATGGGCTTCGGTGTAATGCATTATAATAAAGTATCTAAAAACAACCTCTCAAGTTGAAATATACCCTTCTGGCACATGTTAAAGTCCTTATTTGAAACCTGTAATGTTTATAACAATGGAACACAACTCACATCTGACTTGGAAAGAAGTTATCCTCACTCAAAGAAGCACTGGGTGATAGGGTGATCTGACTTCGTGCTATGCATTCTAAGCTGGGAAAATATTGAGTGTCTCCCACTTCCCATTTGTTCTCTCTCTCTCTGTGTCTGTATGTGTATGCATATATTTTTAGCTAGATATTGTATGTTTCTTATTTTTGAAACATAACATGATGTCTTTTAAAAAGATATTACAAAAGCTGTGGAAATTGTTGTAATCTATGTGAGGAAAATTCCTTATTAAAATATGGCAACGTAATTCACTGCACAACTAAAATGCTAATTGTTCATACTTGAGACACCTTGTCAAGGGATTGTTGGTTTTCATCACAAATAACAATTCTTTGAAAATACAGAAAATTTAATCAGGCTATATGTAAATGTCAATGTGTACATTATGTTAATTAACATAAACTAAGAAATATTATTGAGACTTATCCTTGTCATTATACATATAATGTATACACACAAGTCATAAAAATATTTTATAAGGCAAAGGAAAGAACAACTAGGTAATAGAAATTCTTTGAAACTAAAAGAGCAAAACTTTCAAATAAAATGAAACATAACGACAAGAAATATCTGAAAAATAGGCCAAAGAAGTGTTCTAAAATGCACTGAAGATGAGTATTTATAAGAAAATAGGTTGATGTTTGTTCCCAGGGCTATAATAAATTCATTTATTAAGGATTCTGGTAAGAGGTTTAGGTGGTATTCTCATGACAGTCTAGCCAACTGCCTTATCCCTGTCCAGACAGTAAACTGTTCCATCTGTTTTGGCCTAAAGGATAAACTGCTACCTGCCCATCAATTCATTTCCACCACTTAGCAACTGGACCTCAATCTCCCATAAAAGCCTCCATACCAACTGGAAGTCAAAGCCCCACATTCACTGATCAGTCCTTCAAAGTCCAAAATAAAGACTCAAAAGTTTGTTTATAATTTCAGAAAAAGCATTCTAGAGAAAATGAAAGTATAGCAAGAGATTCATAATGAGAAGAGTATCTTGGTCTATTGTGTGTTGGTATAATAGACTACTAGTCACTGGATAACGTATAAAGACAAGAGTTTTCTTTGGATCACAATTCTGGTGACAAGAGTGTTCAAAGAGTTTGGTAGCTCCTACTTGAGTGATAATATAACAGAAAGGGAAACAACATCATATCCACTGTCAGTGCAGGAAAGATTAAGTGCACATATTCTTGCTTTTTGGCCAGCCTGTTGCTAGCTTTCTTTACTATTATACAGTTCAGGGTTCAGTCAACAAAGTGGTGGTGACCATATCTGTTGTGGGTCTACCGACTTTCAAGATGGCTCTTCCCTACTCAGTTAACAATGGAGACAGTTCTTACAGGCCAACCTGATCAGGATCGAGATCAATAGACCTCACAGGGTCTCTCCCAGGTTATTCCAGGCTGTGTTATGTTGACTGTTGGAAGTGAGCATCACCATCACTATGCCAGAAAAAAACTAGCTCTCCAAATTGAAAATAAACTGCCAACAAGTGAAAATGCATAAACTTAGAAAGTTTCCAGACACATGGTATTCTTGAAGGAATTAATCAAGGTATATGACTACAACAGTAGTAATAAGGAGAGACTGAGAAGGATAGTGAGGATGCAGGAACAGTGGGAACAAAGAAACGGGGAAAATGTGCAAGCTACACCGACTTGACTAGCATTTACAAACATTAATGTAATGATGAAGTACGTAAATCACATTGTAACCCCAGCTAGACACATTATAAATACTGTATTTTAGGAGAGCTACTGATAAGAAAGTCATTGCTCATCCCATCCTACATGCTGGGTACTGTGCTTGGTGTTTTCTGATGTAGTCCATTATTTAATCCATCATTTGTGTCTGTAATAAACTTGACAATTAGATACATTCTTCTTCTTACCATTTAGGAGAATGAGTGGGCATGCAATTGCATTATGAAGGCTTATATGGCTGAAGACGTGGTCCAGCAGCTAATAGTGCATACTGCTCTTGCAAAAGACCTGGGTTTGGTTTCTAGTAGTTCCGTTAAGTATCTCATTACCACCTGTGAATCCAGATCCAAAAGATCTGACACCTCTGGCCTCCTCAGAGACCTGCACTTAGATGAAAATTCTCTCTCTCTCTCTCTCTCTCTCTCTGACACACACTAAGACTAATATTTATTTATTTTATGTGTGTGGGTGTTTTGTCTCCATGTATATCTGTGACCCATGCTCATGCCTGGTACCATGAAGGACAGAAGATAGCATCGGATCACCCTGGGACTAGATTTACAGCTGGTTGTGAGCCATGGTTTGAATGTTGCAAATCAAATCCAGGTCCTCTGGAGAGCAGTCAATGCTCTTAACCGATGAGCCATCTTTCCATCTTCAAAAATAAATAATTTTTGAAAACAATATGAAGGCTTGTCACTTTGCTAGTTTCTGACATTATAGTTATATATTTCACTGACATTTTTCCTTTATCTCTAGATAACACTCTATAACATAATTTTCCTACTTGTACTGTATCTCCTTTTTTAAGAGCATTCAGATTTTTCACTGTAATCCTCTCTAGGCATCTCATCACGTCTGCAATGAGCCATTTTCTGAATACAAGGGAGCATGCCTACACATGAGCCTACACAATGGCATATTTTAAAGAACTGGTCATCCACAGTTTATTTATTTATGTGTAGGTACTTCTTTCTTTTTAAATCCTTATATCCTTTAATTAATTTTTAGAGCTTCCATGGAAAGATTTCATTCCTGAATTCTGAGATACTCTAATGAGGTATTTTGGTTTTGTTTGTGCGGTTTTGCACTTCTGGTTTCTGCTAAATATTCTAGCAGAGGCATGCAATAAGTTCTTTGGATCTTATTCTCCTAATGAATCAGGTTTGAAAGGCTCTGTAGTGGATAGATCATCTTTCCCTTGCCGATTCTATGTCAGGATCAATATGGCAAAGAAAAGGAAAGTTTATGAAAATCTGCCTCAATGCTAGAAAATTACTTACCTTGACTGTAGAATGAAACCGAACTTTTAAATTATTATTTAACACTTATTTATTTACTAA
>CAJQZJ010033863.1:844500-885885 GCA_907164525.1 Lophiomys imhausi
AATTCAACCATCTTACAGTGGAGGTTCTTCGATGCTTATCTTCTACTTGGAGTAGAATAGGGTTGCCGTCAGGTGCTGATATAAAACAGTCAAATTTTGTGCTTTTAAATCCACATGGAGTTTGAAAAGCACAGAATACTCTTACTCGGTGAGTTTTAATATATTGAAAATAAGATACAAGCCATCAGTTGATGTGTATACATACTATTATTCCTAGCACTGCTCATGTTTGTGAATTTTGAACAATTTAAAATTGTTAGTAGTATTTTGAACTTTTTCATTTTAGGATTGTGATTGCAATCGAATTCTCTTGGTGATGTTTTCAAGAACCTCTTTATATCATATGATGTCTTCTTTACAAGGAAAATTGTGTCTGGCATTGACTATTCCTTCTCCTGTCAATTCAGATGCTCATTTTTCAGACAATTATTTCTTGGTTTAAGTCTCACCAAGGATTTGTCTTCTGCCATGGGTGTCAAGTATGCACATCTTATGCGATAATCTGTCGCATTTGGACCTGATCGATACCCTTGGAACAGTTCAAAGGTAGTGAAATTCTTTGCTCTGGTTTCACCTTCCTGGGAAGGTGGCCTGCTTTAAGAAGCTATGATCCCTGAAATCCTTTACAATGGAGCATTTAAGTTGTCTCTATGTCTTAGCTTACCTGTCTCCAGATCCCAGGACTAATATCTAAAATAAATAAAGCACCACTTGTATGAAAAGCAAATAGTGCCTCACTTACCCTGTTCTTTCTTTTGCCTTTGCAGATGTCATCCATACAGTAGGGCCAATAGCCAGGGGCCACATTAATGGTTCTCACAAGGAAGACCTTGCAAATTGCTATCAATCGTCCTTGAAGCTGGTGAAAGAAAATAACCTCCGATCAGTTGTAAGTACTTCAGAGTTCTTTATTTTGCATCCTTCTAAGCCTTTATGCCAAGAAAACAGCCTGTTCTGAGTTTGTCATAATACTGGACATTTCTCTTACATTGGCAGTTTGTGCACATAGTTGGTGTTCAGCTAGCCTTTGCTTGTATGAGAGTAAGTGTTCAAGCCTCCTATGCATACCTGTATCTACAGATACATCTTCAGATTCAATTCTCATTCAGAAGCTTATTCTTTGTGTTTTTCATGAACACTGTTATTCTTTCAAACTCACTCTCTTCCCCATGACCTAATAATCTGTAGCTAAGGATGTCACTCCCTTTGTATATTTTATCAAGTTAGACAGAGAGAATTCAGAAAATGTGCATCTCATCTATTTTCTTAACACTATTCTGAGAGAAACCTGACTTTGGATATATTATGCTTTTTTTCCCCTCAGCATTCCTAGAGTTTATTAAATCTCAATTACACCAGAAAAATAAAACTCTGAGCATCATACATTATAAATACCCAATAGTAAGTTAATTTTCCCTAGAATAAATTAATTTGGCTAGGATCTCTGAGGTTTTCAATGCACAGAGATTACATCCTTGCTGAAGATGTAAGAGGAACAAAAGTTAAACATTTCTGAGGTCTGAGCAGGGTGACTAGACCTCAGCATTGCTTGGATATTCACACAAGAGGTGTCTGTACAGTTTGCAAGGAGAACATTAAACGTTACACGTTTAATTTGTTGTATTTGTTAGCATGGCTGTAATTATAAGGAATCTTTTTCATTGTACCATGGTAAGCTTGCTTGAAATAAGGAGATACTTTACAAGCCAATTATACCTTATAATACCTTATATAGTTGCATAATATTAGCATATATATTAATGTATTTATATAATTTATGTAACTTTTTGATTTTAAAAAATTTTGTTTGCAAATTAATCAGTACCTAAAGCCCAATAATTGTGTGTGTGTGTGTTTGTGTGTTGCTCAAATTGGGTAGACTGGCTAACCAGAGAGTCCCTGAGATACTCCTCCCCAGGACCAGAGTTATAGTCTGCTCTGCTTTCCTTTCTGATGCTGTGATAAGATATTCTAAACAAAAGCTAGTTAGTGGAGAAAGAGGGTTTTTGACTTACAAATACATCCATAATGGAGTCAAGGCAGGAACTTGAAGCAGAAACCATACAGGACTGCTGCTCACTGCTTTCCTCGCAGGCTTATGTTTAGCTACCTTTCTTATACAGTGCCTGGAGCTGGGAGTCATGCTATGTACAGCAGGCTGCCTTTCTGTTTCAAATAGCAATAAATACAGTCCCCCACAGACATGCTCATGGACCAATCTGACCTTACAACCCCTCAGTCGAGATTCCCATCTTAGGAAACTCTAGGCTATGTCAAGTTCACAGTCACAGTTAACTAGGGCACAGACCACATGGCCACTGAGTTTTTTGCAGGAATGGTGGCTGGTGGACTCAACTCAGGTCTTCATGTCTCACGTAAGCACTTTACCCACTGAGCTGTTTCTACAGCCCCAAGATTTTATTCTTCGTTGAAAAAGCTGAAATTCAAAGAGAGTAGAGAAAACCATGAAACCAGTGGTTAATTTGATCTCTATAGGAAAAATGAAAGCAAATGTGCACTTGGGAATAAGAAAAATTGTCAATATGACTAGTTGATTTTATAAACATGGGGCTGAAGTACCTATAAAATGGATATCCATGTCAATTTACATCTTGGAATATATAGATTTTAATATCTTAAAAGAAAGTGGTGATAAATTTATTGGTATTCCTAACACAAATGTTTTCAAAAGGAAACAATAAGATACCCATTTCAAGTGGTCAGAAGCAGCATTCATTATTCCAACAGAAAAAATAAATATCCTTATTTATGGTCAACTTAAATCAATATGTGTAAGAAATGGACTAAGAATTGCATGCAAAGCTTTTAGAAATGTTCAAATAGTGCTCTGGTCTGGTCATACTGAGATTGGAATTAGGTCTACCTTCCTATTTTTGACGATGAGTTTGAAGTATTAACAACATGCTTTGAATAAAGTTAACAGGCAATGTTGAACTAAATGCGTATGCATATTGGTAAGAAAAATAAATATAGAAAACATCTGTTAAATCTGAAGGAAAAAGCTTAACAAAATTAATGGCTGCGTTCTTGTATGCCATCAAGTGTTTGTTCTTTACGCTTTCATGTAACTTTCTTTCCTCTCACTGTCACCCCCTTGATAACCCCATTCCCTCTCCACCTTCCTTTTCCTTTCCTCTCCTCTGGAAAGAGAAAATGGGACTGTTTACTTTATATGGTGGATAATGTTCTTGACCACTGTTAAAATGAATCATTACACTGAAGCCATCAAATTGTGATTATTTGCAGAGAAATGAAAGATTTATAGGCAGGTGACTGTGACAGGTTGTGTGCTTTCTAATACCACACATTGTAGATTTGCCACAATATATACATCAATATTGTTGTTAGAAGTGACATAATTATTAAGATGGAAATTTAACTCAACTTGAATATATTTATTTACTACTGAAGTCATTGATTGATCCCTGTAACAACTTCATGAGTTTTATAGGGATGGGATAACAGTTGCAATTCAATGCTTCCTTATGTCTGGAAACAGTCTACAGGAGTTTGACATCATCAGTATGTGGCTATATACTTTTGAGATCTGCAGATATTTGGTTTTGCAGTATTTTGGTGCCAAATGACTGTTTATTTTGGCGGGATAAATAATATGGTGAAAAAAATTACTGAGCAGCTAAAAGTGGGAAAGAGAGATAACTTCAAGAGAATATGAAAGGATCTCCTGAGCAGATTGTTGAACGTAGTATAGAGAAATTTAGCAACAGATAAGCATCTAGAAGTCAAGTAGTGGTTTAGGACATTGGTTATATTGTAGATGAAATGTTCACTATAAAAACAAATTTAAAAAAAAAATCAGAAAATTCTTATTCTTTCCTCTCCTCTATTCATTCTTTGAGATGGTTTTTTCTAACTGTATACCCTATGTGGACTTTATACAATAAAAGTTAGACATAATAAATGTAATAATCTATCTGACACTGTATTTTCTGTCTGTGAATGTTTATATAACATAACCTCATCAATACCATGAAATAGTTAAATTTAGGCTTCTAATAACTATTTTCTTGATCTTATGATGGCCAGTTTTAAATGAAGATTTAACCTGGCCAGGGGTTCATGCATCCTAGACCTAATTTATCCAATATCTATTTCTTCCAACTTAAGTCCAAATACAAATATATTTCTCAAAGTTTGGACTTGCTTTGGGAAAAATTCATATGTATGAAAATTGACTTCTTGAAAGATTTGAGATCATTGATTCTAATATAGATAAAAATCAATGACGAGGATAATTAGAATTTAAAATAATGGGACACTGGAAGCGGACATAATGATTAAAGAGAACCACAAAGGGTTTAGAATTCTGTTTGTTTTCTTTTGTTTTTCTGTAAAACTTTCAGAAAGACAGAGGCAGATAAAAGAAAATTTTATGTTATGTCATGGCATACCAATAATCTGTATCTCATGCAACCTAGGAAGGGTATAGCCAGTCATGTAGAGTCCAGCTCCTTAGTAGCTGTGAATTTTGAAACAATATGTGTCCTGAGAAAATTAAATATATATGTATATACAGTACCCTTTTGACTCTAACTTGCCTAAAGCAAATGTATACAGATTGCTATCAACCTGAATGATCATCAGAGGAAGATATTCAAAGATCAGGTTTCTTTAGGAATAGAATGTGCCATCATAAGCAGTGAGCATATTCAAGGAAGTCGAGATGTGCATATTTTTGGGAGTATGCACAAATGAGGAGGATCAAATAAAATATACTTAGAGACCATAATCCTTGTACCACAATATTAATAACAAGGTAGTGGCAGCCCACAATTAAGCAGAGATGGCTGCAGAGTAGTTTCTGCATAAGGGTGTGATTGCTTCCATCTGAGTGTTTCTAGTAGTCTCCTGTGATATTCACTGTCAGGCATTCAAACATGAGAATCCTGGCTTCATAACCCTGATGGCTTTATTCATTCTTCATCAGGGTAGACAGGCATGGCTCCATTTTGATGCTAACAACTTTCACAGTGGGTTGGTATCTTGGTAAAACTTCAGGTGTGAGTTGGGTGAATAGTGGTGCAAATGTTAGGTGGAAGCATTCAAATTCATATCGGACAAGGGCTGGTAAATAAAAGGACAGTTATATCTACTGTCTCCAATTGCTAAGATCAGAAGTGGAATAGATATTGACTTAAGTATCATGTTGCCATTGTTAATGTGTTGAGCATACAACTACTTTATGAATTTTTAACTCTTTCTTAGCCTCTATTTTAATATTGTCCTACAGTCTTCTATAGTAGACTATTACCATCACCTTCACTCTTAGAAGCCTAAGCTTTGCTATGCTAAAAGCATCTCTATAGTTTCTTCTCTCAGCAGCAACTAAAAGGCAAAGATTTTCATTTGTCACTGATACTATGGACTCACAAAAACTCTTATGATGAAATACCATGGACTCAGTTTATATTTGTTGAGTGACAACATGTAATAAAAAAAATAGATGCTTTGTTAGAGAGTCAATGGTAATTGAAATGTAAACCAGATTTTATATAAGCTAAGATTATTTTCCTAGGAAGTAAAGTTAATAATTTATATATGGTTTGGTGGTTTATGTGGTTATAGGCAGATTACAAAAGGAGTGTTTACTATAACTATGTATATTACTGTAATTTTCATGAGTGTTATCTAGGTAATGTATTAGATGGGAAAATAATGATATATTTTTACTGTTAAGAGCCACCCAGTTCCAATAGAGATCTCTCAAAACTATATAATGTTCACATCATAAGTGATAGATCTTGAGAACTAACAGCTTTTAATGAGAAAGAAGGCAGCCCTACACCTTCAGTGCTACCTCTAGGCATGGCAGTAATAAGTGATTTTGGAATTCTGCTTTGGTCTCACTCTAGTATAGGTTTTCATTTTAAGGCGTAGTCAAGTGAATCTTATTTTCTTAGACAAATTCCCTTCTGAGAGGGTTGCCATGGCAATGAGTTCTCAGCCAGAAATCCTTAAATGTTGGTTTTATTTCATTATCTGAGTTTCTATTACAACCCACATCAATCAATGCAGTCCCCTCTTGAAGAAGACTTTCACAATCTTAAAAGGCTGGCCCTTTAATTCATTACCTCTGCTCCTCTGACTAACTTGGTGTTGCCATTTCCCAGCCAGCTCTTCATCTCAAAGAACCCCGTTTTGTAGAAACACATGTTTGATCTCTTCCTTCTCACCTTCTTTTGAGGTAACATCTCGGCTTCTTTCTCTACCATCTTTATTTATAAAGAATGTTACAGCCTTGTGTCTTTTAGTAGCAGGGGATCTCACAGCAGGGTGACTAATGACACTATTAATAAATAAAAAGAAAAAAATTTCCATTTGAGCTTCACTTTATGGTTTACAATAATATACTGCTCTCATCTGTGTTTCAAATTTTCTAGCTAGCTACCTGCATTTCCTTGGTTTAGCCAAAGTGGGGAAAGAAGACTGAATGAAGGCTCTCCCTTTCTCTGTCTTTCCTACTCATTGCCTTTATGAGATTCCTTCACCTGGTGTAAAGTAAAGAAGCAGTTCATGATAATACACTCATTGAGTTATTACTATTTAGAAGGCACGTGCCCAATCATAGGCACTGGATTGAGAAGAGTAAGAACATGCATAATGGAAAACGCATACATTATTCCTAAAAACAGATAATGATCCACCCAATCCTATATTTTCATATACTTTACAACTTTTCTTCTGGGGCCTTACAAGAGTGATTATATGTATTATTGTGTATATATATAACTCTGTATTCTAAGTGATGGAACATCGAGTAAAGTGAATAGTTAATATTTATGAAATCTTATTTCGTGCCAGGATTTTCATTTCAGTCAGTCATTAAACCAGTTTTGAATTATAAAGTGTCCTGAGGAGCTGGTGGAATAATCAATGATGTGCATAGAGTACTCATATATGAAATTCTAAAACACTAATTAAGAAAAAGAAAAAGTAGTTTCTTTCATTTTATGGATGAACTGGAAGAACAATAAGGACATTCCTCAACATTTTACTCAAGGACAGAACTATAGGTGGGATTGAAACTAAAGTTGTCTCAATCCTGTGGTTTAGGCACTGTGTTCACTCTTTATACTGTGTTTGGTTCTTTTGTTTGCATTTTGTTGCTCCTTATGGGATTTATTTTGTTTTAGTTTTTTATTTGTTTGCTTTTTTACCAAGAACCACTGTGGGTCTCATGAGAGTAGTACCATTTTCTGTGAAGGAATTTGTGGGGATAGTTCTTAACGATGAAAACTGGAGGGTGTCACTAGCTTTTGTGGACAGAGTTGAAGGTATAATATGTGGATTGGATATGTACATTAGACTCTGCTGCTTACTTCATACAATGCTTTAGTGTTTTGCTAATAGTCATCTGCATTAGTTACTTTGCATGTTGTTTTGTCAAATACATGACTTAAATCAAGGTAAGGAGAGAATGGTCAATTTTGGCTGGTAGTTTGAGGATAAAGTTCACTGTGATAGACAAATCATGCCAACAGGATATTTAGGTAGCAAGCCATATTCGTTCCTGACCTAAGCCCATAAAATGATTCTGCCCATCTTTAGAGGGGTTGTCTTCACTTCAGTTAACCTAATCTAGAAAATTTCTCATAGGCATGCTCAGAGATTGTTTCTATGGTGTTTCTAAGTCCTGTCAAGTTGACAGTCAAGATTGACTATCACATCATATTTTTCTCAATACATAGTGAATTGCCATGGAAATTAAGGAGTGGGGCATAACCATAGCTTGCTTAGATTTTCACAATTGCTGGAAAAATTTCATCACCCTAATGTGTAGGCCACCTGGGCCAATTGTCAGCAGTGTGCTATACCCGTTGGAGCTCAGTTTTGTAGATGTTTCTTACGGTGATTCTGTGTGAGGAAGCAAACACTTGACTGCATTCTTAAATGTTCTATTGTATCCATATGTGAGTCTTTAATGGAGAAAATATAACTTTATGATATCCATTTCCTTTAATACCTCTTTCACATATTTATGATTTACATTACACATCAATTGATGCTTTAAAATTGTATGCTATCTTAGTTTAATTTATTCTGGAAGCCAATACTAAGGCAGCCATTTGTGTACAGCAATTTCTTGTGGAAGCTTTAACAAGAGTGGCTGGCAGAGGAGGAGAAAAACAAGAGAGGGATGGAAAGGCAACTAAAAGGAATGAGCACTATTATCATGCAACCATGTTGGACAACTGAGACCCAGGACTGCTGATGCTGCCATGCACTGGACAAAAGGTCCATGGCAGATATGCTGGGATAAAAACCTCTTCTGCCTCATGCATGGTAGTTTTAATATTTATAAATATAATTTTAGCATAACAAATGGGATTCACAAAAAAATTTTAGAATAAGTGAGAGGTGGTTCCTGTAAAATTATGAACCATTCATTGGTTTCAGTTTAACTTTGCTGTGGATAGGAAAAAAACTGTATTTAATACACTGAACCTAAAAGCAGTTTGCTCAAAGATTTTCATTCTCAAGCCAAAACTTCTAAGTTCTGTTTCTCTTCAGGTGAAGTATAGTGTAATATAGATGTGAGATTGATGGTAGTTAGGGCCTGGCACATGTGCAGATGATATTTGGTGGCAAAGAAATAGTATCACAATATTATGTCGGTGTGTTTGATTTTTTACAGTGTCTCTTCACTAAACATTGATTCATAATTCAAAGTGCAAAAGAGTTAGGCAGCTAAGTTTAGATCTTGGTGAGTCTTTGAGGAAGAGGCTTATTTTTATTTACACTTCCAGCTCATAACCTCTCATTGAGGGAAGTCAGCGTAGGAACTAAAGCAGAAGCCATGGAGGAGTGCTGCTCACTGTCTAATGCTTGGCTAGCTTTCTTATACAGCCCAGGCCCACCTGCCTAGGCATTATGCCACCCACAGTGGGCTGGGCCCTCTCACACCAATCATCAGTCAAGATAATAATCTCTCACAACCTTGGCAACAGGCCAATCGAATCTTGACAACTTCTCAATTCCCTCTTCCCACACGACTAAATTATGTTAGAATGACAATAAACATTGGACAGGACAGCAGGTTATCTTCATTTTATTATTAAAGGAATTCTAGTTTATAACTTCTCTTCATCTTTTGTCTTATATTATTTCATATTTCAATACTTTGTACATTGAATTATATTTCAATAAAGCCCACAATGAAATATGATCACCTTTGTGTGAGAATACCTGTAACTGTTTCATATCCTCTGTACTTGAAAATAATATTTTAGTAAATTGTATATTCTATGGTATTTGTTTACAAACAAAGACAAATAAAACAGTATTTAAAATAATAAAACGTCCAAAACATCTCAATTTGGTTGGATCTGTCAACTTACTTGTTTTTAGTTCTTTTATCAAAGTAGAAAACATTCATAGGAAATTCAATAGTGTTTTCTACAACGTCTTCCTGACAAAATATTGGCCCAGCACACTGTCAAAGAGAGAATATTTCTATGAGATTTGTATAGACACAGTAAACAAGTTTGCAATGCAGGCTTTCATTCTAAGTGCTTTATTTTCTCCTGACTTGAACAACAGTTATTAGATCACTGTATCATGAGGAAATAGTCAATTCAAAACACGGAGTGCCGAGTCCCCAGCCTGCCATTACATTTGAACAACTGAGCTATTCTGGCATATATCTCGAGGGTTAATAGTTTAGAGCAAAAGCAATGGCTTTAAATCGTGCATTTTCCTCTCACAAATGTTCAGATTTATTTGAGGAGGAGAGCAATTTCAATGTATGGATTTTAAGCCATTTGTAAACTGTTGAACTGGGAGACCAAGATAACAAAACAAATAAAACCAATAAAAATTTTAAAATAAAAGTAAATCTTTCACTGACAAGAAAGTGTTCTCTCTCTCTCTCTCTCTCTCTCTCTCTCCGTGTGTGTGTGTGTGTGTGTGTGTGTGTGTGTGTTACTCAGCTTAGACATATACAATTCAGTGGAGTTGCAAAAAAGAATTTTATTTTCTAATGAGCAATATGCTACACAGTGGTTTCAACCACAACTTAGCTTTCTTTGTTTTATGTCTAGACAAATATACAAAAATTTAAAATGTATAAAAGGTAAAACTCTGGCTTCTCTTGGTGTCTCATGGAAGTGGGAACTTTACCCATCATAGTTATGGGTAAAGTTCATTCTAACCAATATAGGCAGAGTTCTTTAATGCTGTTTCACCATCCCTTCTGTGTAGGGAGTTAGATTAATATAAATTAGATTTAGTAAATATCTAGGGGTTTCTGATACAGCCTCTTAATCCAGGGCATGAAGATCAACTTGGCTGTGGGCAATTAGCTTATCAGTTTATGGACTAAAAACAAGGATAAACTCAGGTGAAAAGAGGGGAGTCTCTATGGAATAAACAAGGAGGAAGCCAGGTAAAACAATGAAAGACTTTATGGACTAAACACAAGGTTTATGGCCTGACATTGTTTTCAGCTGCTAAGTGGGCAGAGCCCAGATTAAGCTGAAGCAGGTGGAACAAGGAGCGATCCTATTTAAGGACAAATGGATGGAGCCAAGAGGGCCCCATGCTAGAGACCTCCAATGCTAGCGAGTCCTTACGCTAGGAAGGACAACAAGTAGTTTGTATCCTCTGATGGAGAAAGTGCTGGTGGACTGATGGCTATCCAGATCTCCCTGAGGCAGAAAGAAGCTGGTGAGCAGAGAAAACCTCAGCAAGACAGCAAAAGGCCAAGGACTAAACCCTGTGGCTCAGCTTTTGCCTAGAGGGGTTTGACCTGTCTGAACAGTGGCCTGAATGAAAATGTAGCCACTTTAGAGACTGAGGCAGAGTGGTAGAGTTGCTGATATGAAGGAAATAAGTTGGCTTACATACACCTGAGGTCTCCCAGAGAGAAGAAAGCCTCAAGCCTTATTTAAGGTGAAAACACCATAGCCAATTTACCCTGACGAATCTACGTCTGAGATATTTCAGAAGAAAAACTGCTAAGTGCATTAAAGGGTCTACCCCAGAGACTGTGTTCCTGACGACTGAGGACCTGCCCCAGAGACTCTATCCTTCTAAAAGGTTAAGAAAATAGTTGTAATAGTTATCAATAGGTTTAGTGGTTAGGTAATAGGGGTTGTAGGCATTCGTAGGGTTAGTTAAGTAAGTGTTTATATTATATTATAAGTGAATATAGTGACCAATGAATAAGTGTTGAATAATTTTAAAAAGTACAGTTTCAAAGGGGTCAATTATTTATCTGTTTTGACTCACAGTTTCAGAGGTATCAGTCCATGACCAGAGAACTAGTGCATCATAGCATCATGGAAGTGGGAGAACAAAAGATAATACTGAGAAGAACTAAGCAACATACATACCCACTCCTCTGACACATTCCCAGAAAGTTACTTCTGAGTAGGTCCTACCTCCTACCTTTTCCTACGTTGGAATGATAATGCTGTATTACAGATCCATCAAGGGATTAACCTATTCTTAAATTAGTGCCCTTATGATCTGATTGCCTGTGTAAATAAAAGTTGACAATTAAGATTAAACACCACATCCTTTTTTATCATATAACAAACTTAGGAATGTTTAACTTAATTTCACTTGCACATACTCTTGAATAATACATACATATATAATCTCCCCTAAAATGGTAGGTAATCTAAACAAAACTTAAAACATATTTTGTAGATACCCCCCCTTTTTTTTTCTTGCAGTGGAGATTTCAATATACTCAAATAATGTATTATTATACTTTTTGTATAAAATAGTATGGCAAATACTAGTAAATGACTATTAGTCAGTGACAGGCCATTGCTATCGACTTGTGGATAGCAATTTCCCTTTTGTCCATGATGCCTTCATAAGGACAATAGCTACTGTTTTGTTGATGGAAGAAAGGTAGAAGTTAAGTTTCCTGGAAGAAGCATGAAACAGATGGAGAAATGGCTCAGTTTTAAGCATTAGAACACGTCACCTGTTCAATTCTTTTGCTATTGTTGACAACAGCAAAGGAAGAAAGCAAAAACTGATGAACAAAAAGTTGATCGAATCATCCCCTCAAAATTCATTATAAACTCACCTCCCATAATGGTAGCCTTGAGAGGTGGCTCTAGACCTACCACTTGTAAGAAAGTTGAGATGAAGTGGTGGGGGTAAAGTCTTGATGATATGATTAGTGCTTATGTGAGACAAAACCTGAATCTGATAGCCAGAACTCACGGTAAAAGAATATAAAAGGTTCCTGAACATACACATGGCATAGCGTGTCACCTGACACATGATCATACACAAATAAAAGGCAAAATATGTTTCAAAGCTAGGTTATTCAAGAAGTGTCTATTGACTGTTCAAAATAGCTAAGTTGCTATCATCTACCTTGTAGATCTTGCAATACACTGGCAGCAATTTTTATTATTCCTAAATGATTTCACATATTTCCAAATGCTATGACTCTCAGTGTTATTACTTTTTTGGGAAATTATCTCATCATCTACTTGAATCTTTGGGAAGATTAAAAAAAAAAAAGAATGAAAGGGATAGATCCAGTAAATGTCAGTTTTATGAAATGATAATGTAATTTTTAAAGTTTTGTGAATTTTGCCTACTGTAGGAAGATAAGGTCTTACATGAAAATGTCAACAATGACAGAAGAATTGAACAGGTGATGTGTTCTATTGCTTAAAACTGAGCCATTTCTCCATCTGTTTCATGCTTCTTCCAGGAAACTGAGCTGCTACCTTTCTTCCATTAACAAAACAGTAGCTATTGTCCTTATGAAGGCATCATGGACAAAAGGGAAAGAACTTACTGCGTAATCCAGAAACCCAGGAAAAATCCAACCTGATTCAGATCACCAGAAATGACATATGACATAATAAACACTTTGCTGAGATCAATTAGGAAACATTTCCTTGCTGTTGCAGTCTTGCAAAAGCTAACAAACAAAAAGTTGATCATATCATCTGTAGAAACAATCAGGCAAAGCTAGACATCTTGGATACACCTGTAGTCTCAGCATGTGGAAGATTGAAGAAAGAAGATTTAGAAGGCAGGGCAGAAGGAAGGCACACAAGATTAGGCAAATTCAATAGAGAATAACATTCAATAAAACAACTAATTACCCAACACTGTTCTCCTTGAAATTATTAAGATGCAGAAGAAATAGAAAAAAAATATTAAGACCTGTTTCACTTACACTATTCTATTTGTCAAATGGTAAGTCAGTCTTGCATTCCTTTATGAGATCAATTCCATTTAGTTTCACGGTATAGTTCTCTTAATTTATTGTTGAATTCATTTTGCTAACAACTTATTGAGCTATCTTCAAAAGATGAATTGATGTGTAGTTTTAGAGTAATAGTTTTGGTTTTGTTTATGTCACAAAAGAATTGAGAAATATCTCTTCTTTTGAGAGGATTTGTGAAATGCTGATATTCATAAAATATTTAGAAGAATATTTATGAATTTTAGGATATTACTAACATGCATTTACTTAGATTTTATTTTTGATATTTTAAATATTACCAAGGAATAATATATTGTACTAAATTACTAAAAATAAAAAAATTAGAAACACACAGATCATACATGTTATTGTTAAATGTATTTAACTGAGTTGCATGTTTCTATTTTGACTTTACAAAAATATGTGGGTGGTTTCCCCCAGAAAATTCTACAACAGATCGTAGTGTGAAGGAGGTCAATAAGGAAGCACTTTTGTGACCTTGGTCTGTAAGACAGGAAAGGACACAGGACTGAGGTCACTAGCTCCAGGCTGCACTCAGGAATGTGTATGACGTTGAGGTAAGGAGCTTCCCTCAATCAAGTTCAGTTTGTACAATAGCTAATAGCTGAGGGCTGCCTATTAGCAGCATTCCTAGCAGCTAGAGAAATGTGTCTTTCTTTAATGCATAGTCTGAATAGTGCATAACAATATCCATCACACCATACTGTAGCACAAATGGGTTTCTTGAATAGAACCCAGTATATGCTAACATCTGAGGGCTTCTCTTTTGAACAGGATTTTAAAGAAATTAGTGATTCTACAAAAATATAAAGCATGGAAGATTCTTTGCTTATTTTAAGAAAACCAATGGCAATGGCTAGCAGGCTGAAGATGGCTGGCTGCATTTCTTCTTTCCTTTTAGCACTGATCCATTTTGGAGGGTGTTGCTCGGGAGGAAATCTCTTGCCTCAGAGCAAAAGCTTTATTGAAGGTGTGCATCCTTGGTTCCATGCTTTGTTTGGGTATCTTGCTTATTTGCCAGAATAAAACACAGGAACACACCCAACATTACACATGTATCTTGATTTGTACATTACATGTAATTGGGCCAAGAATTTTACAAGCTGATTGTTAAAACATAACCTGTATAAAACTATAAAAGTTACGATTTAATAATTTACATTTACTGTAAAGGTAGTAAATACTGTTTTTAACTTGTTACCTTGTTTTACTTCATTTATCTGTTATTTGTACTTGCGTTTTGCCTACTGTACCTGATGTGCTCCTGGCCATCTTTTCTCAGTTCTATTTACAGAGTCATATAGGCTGCAGGAAATGCACCATGGTGGAAAACTTCATATCACCGAAATCAGAAAGTGATGCAATTTGTGTCTTGACTTATTATTGTAGTTATGTTATAGACATAAAGATATATATATATATGCTATTGAAAACAGATTACATTTAAAGTTATGCCATTTTCATAGACAAAGTGTTACAACTATCAGAATTAGAATTAGAATTAGAATTGCCCCTAGTATCTGAAAACTATATTTGTGTTCAGCAGAGACTTAGTGACAAATGAGCAAACTTATGAGATATGCATATGGAATTATTGTTTTGTTTTATTCATTAGTGTAAATAAAAGCATCCAAAAACATCAATTTAGAACACTACTCATTTTTCATGAAGTGGTACATTCATATGCGTATATCATAGCATGAGTATATTCATATATATTAATGGGATCAGAAGCACTTACCAACATTCTGCTAAAATGTATCCAGTTCTCCCAGCTATAGAAAAGCAGGTTTCATGCATATAATCTCTAGAGATTCTAATCATGGCTGAAGCAAATTAGCCTGAAAACAATGCTGTGTAGTATAGGGAAATCCACAAAAGAAACCCCACTCACATTCTGATTTCTAACAATGACACTTTTCTCTTTAGGCCGAAGTGTCAAAAGGTAAGGTGCTTGACTCAGACACAGAAACAAATGATGATTGAGGTGTTTCTCCTTTGCTGGTGTTATAAGCACCTACTTCTGCGTTCATCCTGTCAAAGAGCAGCAATGATGCTGACAAGATAAAATAGTGTCCAGCTTTTGGACATGACCACTCAAGGTTCATAGAAATGACATTAACTGCTTGTATATTGACTATGCCATTTAAGGGAGTATGAGCCCATGTATCTAATAGTCTGATTTACAGAATCCTAACAGCGAATTGTAAAATGCACACAAATGTACTAGCTAAAAATGGAACTCAGTGCCCCATTGCCAAGAATGAAGAAGAAATGGCTCTACATGAAGGTTGTGTAAATGCACTAACAGCCTGTGATTATGCCTTTTCAGGAAGAGGAACTATTTTTGTGAACTCTCTACCTCCAATTTTATGAAAACTTGCTTATTTGGTGAACTCTATTTGTTACCACTCCAATCACATATATTCATGGAGATTTACAGGTCATAATCAGAGCAGAGTTCTCCTACAGTGTCACAGAAAGGGTCCTCCCTATTTTTTCCATTTTAAAAACTGATTTGTAGTCCATTGATTACCACCCCGTTCATGGAACTGATATTAAAAAGAAGGAAAGCCAGGCAATAGAAAGGTAGTCATGCTATTGCTCATGTAAAGGTGACACCATGCAGAGACTGACAGTGTCATTGTAAGGGTTTTTCACTAGAGAGAAGGCAAGCCTCTCAATGGCTGCACTTGAGTCTGCAGACACAGGAGGTATTAGCTGCTTAACTAACCTCCTGATTCCTGGCTGCACCTGGCTTGCATCGCCAAAGAAGCAAAACCTGTCTATTCCTTTCACCAATGTAAGCATCACTAGGGAGCTAGATTTTGGTCAAATGCATAGTGTTCCATGAGACAAGAATTCTCACCACTTTTATCTTCTTAAGGCTCTAACACTATAAGTCTTATATTACACTGGACATTGAGGATTTTACTTAATTAAGTCTGCCATACGTTTAAAAAATTTCAAGTGATTAAATTTTCTCTTTTTTTATGATAAAAACAGTAAAGGCATACTATGCAAATGTTTCTTTGTCTGGATTATTTAAATCCTTATTTGTCAGGGGAAAAACACAAATGAACACACATTTGCCAAATTTTTAATTAGCGTGCTGATTTTCTTGCACACATTTGGATACCATAAATGTTTATGTTACTTTAAATTTTACCTCTATAGAACTCTTCATAATATTACATACCTGTGACATCATTGCCATAATATAACATCTTAGCCTTACTGTACTAAGGATACACTCTGACCATGCTCCATTAGAGTGTTCATATGAGACTTGAAGGAGGAGAATCTGAAGTGAACAATTCCAGTGTTCTTTCATTTGTTTTCCTCATTACGCTATTTTGATTCAAATGAAAGAGGAAGGCTTTTTCAAAATTCTATCTCAATGGTCTTCTCATGGGGTTAATGGTTGATTTCATCCAGATTACATGTCTTGGTACAATGTAAAAATTCTGACATCTTGCGTCAATTCTTGCTTTATATGAAAAAATATATATTCATTCTATTTCCTGTGACAAGCACAAGAATGCTAATAGGGTATTCAAAATGCATTTGCATTATTTCTGTTAGAAAAAAAAGCAGCTAACTAATTTTGGGGGCCAGGCACCAGTGATTTTATTGTTCTATTCATATAACCTAGTGTGACAGCATTTCCAGTCTTGACAAATTTGGCTTAAATAATAATCAAATGATGCCAAGTTTCAAATATGTATTTTTCTAAGGACCTATACCATGAACACATTTAAAGATGCAGTGTCGTTTCTTGGAACATATTAAGAAACAGCTTAAAGAATTAGGTATGCTAATGTAGACAAATCCTAGATGTAATGACTGGGAGAAAGATTGTTTAATTTTAGTGACCCACAAGCTAGAACTATGCTACATATGTGAGTCCAAAGACTACAAACATATATGTCCTTGGTGTTAGTTGTCTTTGCTCAGTGTCAAAGCTGCCCCTGTTAGTTCAGCTCAAATTCTTTGGGTGCTTCTCTGTAGGACGTTGGTGTTCTGTTGAGTAACATAATCGGGGAAGTGAGGTATTAGATTGTGTGTGTGTGTGTTGTTGTTGTTGTTATTTTGTTCTTGTTATTTTTGCTTTTATAAGACAGGGTTTATCTGTATAGCCCTGTCTGTTCTGGAACTCACTCTGTAGACCAGGCTGGTCTCTATCTCAGAGATCTGCCTACCTCTGCCTCCCAAGTACTGGGATTAAAGTCATGACCCACCACTGTCCAGCTACACATGCCTTTCTATAGCACATACTTCTTACAACAGTACTTGAGCAGTGGTTCTCAACCTTCCTAATGCTTTGATTCTAATACAGCTCCTCATGTTATATTAACCCCCAATCATAAAATTATTTCATTGCTACTTCATAACTGTAATTTTGCTACTATGATGAATTGTAATATAAATATCTGATATGCAGGATATCTGATATGTGACCCCTGTAAGGGTTGCAATCTATAGGTTGAGAAGAGAAGATGGCAGAAGGAATACTAGCCTCTGACAACTTACTCTCCTGATTAAACACTGTGTATAACCATTTCCCTTTATCTTTGAAACAAATCTAACAAGCTGTCTCTTGAACAAACCAGTGAATAGCAAGTATTGGGGAAATCATGGAAAACTTTGTGCATGTTAACATTTTAGGGAACCTGGAAACTGGCCAGAAACTCTTAGAAACAGTCAGGCGGCTACTCAAAAACTTCAATTTAATCAGTCAACAATGTTCCTCCTAGGTCTCTATATAAATGAATTAAAAACATGTCCAAACATAAAGTTGTCCAATAGGGCTGCAGATGTAGTAGTGGTTCCCTTGGCCTGATATGTTTGAGGCCCCAGGTTCAATACCCAGAACTGATAAACAGACAAACAAGTTTATATGCTAATTTTCAGAGCAGCATTATTTAAAATAGTCCCAGAATATAATATATTTTAGAAATATCTGAAATGCCTCTGAAAGGATAAGTAGGTAAAACTGTGTCCATCTCTGCAATAGAATATAATAAAATGGCATACAGAGAATGAAATACTGATACATTCTATAACATGGGTTAAAAACTTAAAATGCTAGGATAAATGAAATCAGTAATTAGCCATACACATACAATACATACACACACACACACACACACACACACACACACACACACAGAGTTATTCTACTTTCAAGACCTACATGTAACTGACAAATCCATAGATAAAGGATTAGAATAGTGACTTCCAGTGGCTGTGAGAAGGTGATAGGAGAAAATAGGGTGGGAAGTCTAAAGGAGCCCCTCCCCCTTTGAGGTGATGAAATGATACACAGTTTTATAAAAGACTTACAAACTACTCAAAGAAGATTTTCTTTTGATGGGAACCACAGGAATACATGCGGAGACAATTGCAATTGGAATCTTCCCTTCTGCTTCTAATGTTAACAACAGTTCTGTCATAGCTGCCATCCTGTGTGGTAGACATGAAGGTCTTCATGTTCACAGATAAGCACTAGGGGGATCTGGAACTTTAAACACACAGGATCATTCCTTCAAAAGGAGGATGTATAGCTGGTTGCCCACCTAGAGGCTGGAAACCGACATGGTTAATAGCCTGGTGCCCATTGGGCTACCTCTCTGGCCAGAGAGTGAACGGATCCTCTCTGAGACCTTTATTGTAAGCTTGTTTTTCTCAATCAAGCTATAGAATCTATCTTTACGGAAGGTGGTGTCACACACACTTTACAAAGAGTCTCGATGTAGTCACGTCCAATCTTTATTTAGTTTAGTCTGTGCTATGCTGTGCACACAGGGTTGACTTAATTATCGCCAAGAAAGTTTCCACAAAACTGTGCTGTGCTTAAATATGCCTAAAGTAAACTACTTGGGGTCAGACTCCCAAAGTTTGAAACAATCCCAGCTACTGAGTTGTGTTGAGCTGAACTACCTTCTTGCCTCCTGTGGATCATTACCCTACTGGCCATGGAGGTTGCAGAGAACCCAGAAACTAGCTGCCAATGTGTGGGACTAGATCCTTGGAGAAGCTAAGAAAACTTTTCCTTAAATAGGATTGGAGGGTGGAAGTTCATGTGCCCTGTAAAGTACATGCCACACCTTCCATAAAGATGGGTTCTGTGGACTGACTGAGAAACACAAGTGTAAAATAAGGGTCTGGGGGAGAATTCAGTGGCATCCATGATGACACAGTGCAAAGGTTACCAGAGTATTGAGCACATCCTCTCCCAGCCTTCTGGGTGGATAGCAGATTATGTATCCTTTCCTTTGAAGGAACAATCCTGTGTGTGTAACGTTCCAGGTTCTCCTAGTGCTTATCTGTGAACACACAGACCTCTGAGCCTCCTATACTCCTAGACTGTGAAGTCCTGAAGAACCAAGGTTTTATTTGGTTCATCACCATTTATCTTTTCCCTTAAGGAGTACTCAACTCCTTTTATAGGCCTTTTATTTAATTTAAAAAGTCATTGTTCTATTTGGAACCCAGAACAGAATCTGCAGTCTACTAAACAGACTTCAGATCTTACCCTCTGGATATCACATACATTGCTCCATTCTTGTGGAAAAATCAAAGATGCAAGCTCATTCTGGGGCTCCAGGAGAATCCAAGGCTTGAGGTCAGTTCCACCCATATTGCCTCTAGTCACCATGCCCTGTGATTCTTTGTGGCTCTCCTGATGTGATTCTCTGCTTTTCCTCCTAGCTTCCTTGAGTTAACCTTAGCTGGCTTAAGCATTTGACACCCATGACCATTCCCAGGAGACTTATTTCCCACCCTCTGTAGCAACTCTCCTTTCTTCAGTTCCTTCCCAAATGATCCCGCTGTACTTTTCTTGTTAGTGTAGCTGCCTCTTTGATTCACTCCACCATGACTCCCCTTGTTTACTCTCTATTCTTCTTGGATAAAAATATGGATTTCCCGAGATATATTTGTCTAATGTGAATACTCCCTGGGTTGAGGGCTTCAGTGATAACTCCCATTCCCCAATCACTCAATCATAGTTCTACCTAATGCTTTCCTCTGAGTGCCATAACTAACATAAAACTGCCTGATGGCATGTTCCATTGCACACCCCACAGTCCCTATGTCAGTGTGAGAAGGATAACTCATCATGCAGTCAGAAATATGGGAAATTCTCAAGATTTCTTTATTTGTTTCTCTCTGTGATTTCTATTGGCTTCTTGTGTGCAGACCTTCTGTTCATACAAACTCAGTCACATTTGTATTGGGATACTAATTTAATATGTAATGAGTTACCACATCTGGTAGTCTTGGTGTTGCAGGTACTCAAAAGGAATGGATGATGACAGAAGTGAGTGAAGGACAGAAGATAATATTACAAATGAAAAGGCAGAACAATCCACCTTTACCTTCTGTTTTGATGGCATTTTAAGTACTTGAATGTCAATATTGTGTTGTAAATTGCTTGGGACCTTTTGCGTATGACACCTCTTAGAGAAGATTTTTTACCACTCACTTTTACTTCCCTCCTACTTTAGGTTTCAAAGTGTCTACCTGCTCTGTTTTTTCTTATTTGGGGGGATAGTTCTATATGTGTATTTATACGTATATTTGAATATTTTTCAGCACAATTCAGGAGGTCATTGAGGATAGTGTCAAGTTGTGTCTTGCTGCTCACTAAATCTCTGACTGAGCAGGTTACCCAACACATTTCCAGTATTGGTAAATATTTGTGTTTGGTAAATATTTCTCTAAGTAATATGGAATGATTTGATGAATTTTTGACCTACAAAAACTTCATGTGTTGTTGTTATGACCCAACAATCACTCTGAAATACTGAGATATAATTTCCCCAGAGAATGCAACCAGACTGACTGTGCTATGAAACTGGAAGATATGCTGGCCATGGAGGGCAAAGTTTGAAATTTTGAACTGAAAAGAAATTGGGAACCATTTTAAATTTCTGATCAAAAGGAAGTAAGGGTCAGATGACCTAAATTGGATTGAATGTAGCACACAAAGTTCTATTGCTTAGCTACTTGCAATATTTCACTTCAAAACGGATTCCCTGTTGTTAAAAGACTGCCATGTTTTCATTTGCTTGAAGGCTATGAAGGTAGATAAATTGTAATGCCCTGACCGCTCATTCCTCGCTGGGGACACCTTAGTCTTAAATGTTCCCCAGTGTGAACACTTGCTGAATAAACACTCTGTTTCCCAAAAGTCTGCTCAGAGAAACTGCTCCACACCTAAGTGTTTGGAGAGGACCAGGGAAACAACTAAACACATGAAACAAATTGCGTCCCTTATAACACTTAATTCAGGACTCTGAACTAGAATGAAATATGATCCTTTGACTGTAGACAGGCTCCTCATTTATGAAGGTTTGGAAAACTCTGATGCATATTCTCTTGGGTCTCAATGACATTTATTAATATTTCTTGTCTATCCTATTTTCTTCCTATCCTCCAACTGACTCTCTTCAAACAAGAAAAACAAAAAGAGGTTGGTGTTAAAGCTACCTGTGGTTTTTGTTTATTTTTTTACAGTTTAAAATTAAAGATAAAACTATCTTATATTTATTTCATCATGAGGAAAGTGGTTCTAGGTAACAAGCTAAAAAAAAAATTATGGTTACCTACCACACAGTTAATTAATGTTTCTGAATAGCTACTGTTTGAGGTTGATAAGCCACTGGTATGAATTCTTTTGCTCAAAGCTGAGGAAGTTGTATTAAGACAGTAGAAAGGCAAAGTAATTAGCTAGTGTTTTATGAGGAGTGTGTGCAAATGAGGTCCTGTTTCCCTAGCTAACTTTCCTGCTCAGTCTGTTTTTTACAAGTCCGTCATCTGAGGTGTTTGGTATTATGTAGATTTTAGGCTCCGTGTGAACAAGGATTAGTATAATGATTATTTTGCCTGTCTTTTTATTCTGTGGTTTAATTTAATCTTGGGCAGAAATGCCAGGCCTTTCAAAAACTGAAATTAAAAACCCATATTGCTAACTCAAAAGACTCATCTCAGACTTTGGTATGCACCAGAGTATCTGAGATCATGGAGAAAAAAATAAATTGAATCCTGTAATTTTGAGGATAGGCTAGCACATGATGAGGATGAGGCAAGAACTGACTATGTAGTGTTTCAGTGACTGGCTGTCATGGGGGGTTGGTCCTCACCCAGGCTGTGTGACCGCAACTCCTCTGCTGATATGAGCATCAGCTCCTTTGGGGACCTGCCTGACAAAGCTGCCTAGGTTTGGACCTATTTTCCATCCCAAACATGAAGGAGACACGTCTTTCGAAGTTCTTACACACCAATTATCCCCATATGTCACTAACTAGAATAAAGTATGTAGGCCACATATGTTTAGTAGGACAGGAAACAAGTGGTTCTCTCCCTGGAGATAAAGGAAGGATGAATCCATGAACTGTCTGCCACTTCTTCCATGACTAGAGTTCAAAAATGCCCTAAGAAGGAATGAAGACATTTCCTAGGATCCATTGTAAAGGTAGGACTGGGCTCAGATTCCTGTGCCTTCCACATCTAAAATCTCTTATGTGAAAACTTGTGTACATGGTGGTATAGTCAGAGTCCCCAAAAGAAGGCTGCCACTTACAAAGGCCAGCTATCTATCTACCAGGGCCTGACTCATCCCATTCTGACACTTGGACTTACATGTTCAGCATATAGTATTGACTCTGCCAATCCATGAGACTGTCCCATGTTGTCTATATCCAGCCAGGGATGCAGAGATGTTACTGATATGGAGTAGTGCATTTATTATAGTAGTCAGACCTTGAACTGTCCAGCCCCAGTGAATCAAGCTTTATTCCCTCAGAGAAAAGTCTGATGAGTGATCAGCCACTGACTCTATGCCCCACCTGAGTTTACCCTGATGCTAGCCTTCAGCAAAGGACCTTGGAATTGAAGGTTCAAAACAGAAGTTGAAGGCTTAGGAAGAGTCACAAGCCCTTCAGTCTGATACTCCATTCATATTCATGCCCAGTCCCAAGATGGGACAGTGAAGGAGTAAGTGGGAGTAGAGTAGAAATCTGGGATTCTTTGTGGCTTAGACCCCTCTAGGGTCACAGGCCCTCATGAACTGGTTTATAACCTCTTGTTCTTTAAGGAGGGGACAAAGTACGGGGCTTCACACACACATTCCAAGTCTGAAGAAGCCTCATCCTGGACCAACCCCACTTGTTCCCGCCTGCTGTAAGGACAGATTACCATGTAGACAGTTACCCACATGAACTTATTATTCATAGATTCATCTAAAGTCTGAACTTTGAAATGAATCTCATAGGGCTAAGGACACAGTGTGAGCAGGCCTGTGTTCAGCTTGTGGGGCATCCTCTGTCTTGACTTGGACCATGTCACTCCAGACTCTGCTTCCATATCCTTTCCTCCCACTTCCCACTTTCTACTTTTCCCACAGGATTTAGGGGTATGTTGCATATTCCTAGAATAATCTCCTCCTCTCAAGATCATTAAGTGAATCACACTAGAAAACCCTTTCCTTCCATGCAAAAGGACATATTCACACAGATTTAGTCACAGACGTCTTTATGAGGCTATTGCTTGTCTTACTTATGATGTTAAATCACAGGGTTTGAGGGTCTGAATCAGGCATTGTCACAATAACAGCCTCTGGGCTAAATCTGGCCCATGACTTACTCTTATAAATAAGCTTCCATGGGAGTATTCATTGTCTTTCAGTTATGCATTGTCTTTTGGTGCTTTTGCGCTGTGATAACAAAATTGGATAGTTGTGACTAAGACCAAATGACCAATGACTCATAACCCTATGATACTTTCTTGCCACTTTGTGTAGAAAATGTGTCCTGAGTTTCACTAGTCTGAAATTCAGAAGACTAGTTTTATTAGTCTTTTTAAGAAGCTTTTCCATGCAGCAGACACAGCAGCTCCGTATCTCTAAGATAATATTTTCCCATTGTTGACTACAAATACAGAGTTAAATTCTGACTAAAATGTGGTTAATAGGAGTATAAAGAGCCATTTCATTATGTTTGCAAATAAATAAACAGTCATAAAAAATAAAAGCATTATGGAGGCTCCTGTCTGTTCTTTAGTGATAGGTTTGCTCCCAGAGCTGGGGCAGATCTACCTATGTTTGCAGGAAACTCATGTGGTCTTTTACTCTGTAGATTCCTATTTAATGTTGTAGGTTGCCATTTTTGTTCTGACCAGAACAAAGACAATTGACTAGACCATATATAGATTAGTCACTGTACTTACCATGATTAGGATTTGACTATTATCTTAAATTCTTTGGTTACCCAAGAGAAGATTAGCCTATGTTTAACAAGAAAATTATTAAGGACTTAGCCCATTTATCGTAGGTTTATTTATAAAAGTTGTAATCTCAGAAATAACCGAATCTTCAAATGTTATAGATTTCACTTTCTCTCACCACACATCACCTATAAATTAACTTTCCTTTATATTGCTCATAGGAAATTAACTGCATTGTCTTTTCAATCATACTACCATTTGGCTTATTCCAACTTGGGGAAGGACGCTTATTTAAAAATATGATCAGGAAATCCTTCATTTAATGAAACTTTTGGCACAGTGGGATTTCCTCAAGTTAAGAAGTAATTGCTCAAGATTAAGATTTTTCTTCAGATCAAAAAGTTTACAAATATTTTCGATAAAAGTATCACAAGGCTACCTAAGGTTGTCTGGTACCTTTAATCATTTCTAGTGGTTGATCAAATGTAGGATTTTCTCTTGGATCTTTTAATGCCACCACTTTCAGGTTTATTGTTTGTCTCCTAGTACAGCAGTGGGAAAAAAACAGACTATAGTCCTTATCTCAGATACCCATAGCACCACCTCTGTAAATTATTTTATATTCTTTGCAGCAGTATTCTCATCTCGAGATTAGGGAATTTAAAACCTAAAACTTTAAGTGTGGTTTTAAGAGTTAAATTAATTAATGCATTTTAAATACTTAAAATAGTGCTTGAAATCATGTGTATCAATCAGTTCCTTCATTGCATCTGAAGAACAAGGTATTATTATTAATCATCACAGGAGTTCTGGGCAGTTGATAAACAATATATTTTATTCTTTTCAACAACTAACAAACCTGAGGGTGAATGGAGTTAAATAACTAGTATCTATCTAGATTACAATCCTAGAAAACAGGTGAAACTATGGTCTTTCTGACCACATCATACCCTGTTCACTCACGGGGCCCTTTTCAAACACAAAAGTTGAAGCAGAAACCATTTCATGACAAAGCCAAAATTCCTTATCAGTTCAGGATGTGATAGTGAGTGACCACATTCACATTATGGTAGTATCTAACCCAACTGGGACCGTGAGAATACTCGATTCTGGACAGCCATTTTAAAGAGAGTTTTAGGTATTTGCCAAAACTCCACAAATATTGTTCAATTTTAATAGGACTACCTGCAATTTTTTTTCACTTTTCTTAAAAAGACAACATGGAAGCCTGGTATGCTGGTGCACTCCTTTAATCCTAGCACTTGGAAGAGACAGAGGTAGGTGGATTTCTGCGTGTTCCAGGCCAACCTGGTCTATAAAGCAAGTTCCAGAACACCGAGGACTGCTGCACAAAGAAACCTTGTCTTGAACAATAAAAAGAAAACAAGCAAATAACACAATTACAGTTCAGAATGTGGATTAAGACTGCACTGACACTTGCTTGCCTCTCATGTGTGTCTTGTTTTTATACTGTATTCTACTAGAGGGACAGTCAGATGGATTATCTCAACAAAGAAGAATTCAACTGACTTGTGGTATTAGAAATTTAAGGTATCTTGAGTTAAATTTAAGTGATTGAGATACTTGAGTGGTAGTATCCCAGACAGTAGTTCCACTTCATCTTGTTACTACCCATGTGTCTGTAAACTGTCCCCAAAGGCCACCAGAAAAATATGGTGATCAAGCAAAACTGCTTTGGAATGGGAGACCATCACCTTGAGAGAGCATCAGGGACCCTGCTGAATTGGAAATGGGGTCATTGTTCAGTTTTGATAAAGATAAATTAAGGGGACTTCTAAACAGTAATATAGAATAACATTTGTGGTCATTTTTTAAAAGCAATATTTTATTTAATTTTTATGTACTTCTCAGTTCTTAAAGTCTTCTTCCTGTATGACTGAATAGTTGGACAGTGATGATGTTCAGATATACAATTTTTAAACTATGAATTTGAGAATGTTTAAAGGGTCAATTGTCTGTGATAATATGGGGAAAGATACTACTGACTTCTAGGGTGTTCAAACTTTTTTTTAATTTTTATTTTTTCATTGATGCAAACAACCCGTGACCTTAGAAATTTAAAATTTAGTCTGGAATACAAGGAAGGATATGACATCAAGCCAGTTTAGAGTATGATATTCAAGTCTGTAATAGAGTATTCATTGTTTTATGTCTCAAATCTATCAGTTAGGAAAGAGTCCTAGAAATATTAAAAATACTAGTTGTACAATAGCAAAGAGATTAAAAAGACAAAGCTAAATTTGAGTCTCATTACTTAAAACTTTCTACTCTTTGTAGTAGTTTCAGACAGTTGAAAAATAACATGTTTTCCTCCAGCAAAAATTTGTAAGAATTATGTATGATAAAGGGATGTGCAAAAATGGATCAAAGTTATTGAAGTCTCATTAAACATGGAATTTTAGGAGAGGCAACAGTGATATTGCAGACATGGGTTTATTTTGAAATGACAGAAATCCCCTAACAACATTTGAAGGCTGGCTTCCTTACTGCTACCATGGCTTATTTTTTCTTCTTTCTTTGTTATCCAGTTACATATTGAATACTATAAATTACTGACATCTGGCCCAGAAAAAGAACTGAGTTTTAAGGGAAAAATGTGTTACCTCAACTGTGTACACTAAAAAGGCAATTTGCATTTTCTTATTCATTTAACAGTTGTGTGCAGGTAAAAATCTAAGGAAAGTGTAGTAGGGATGAAGGAGTTGATGCTTTCTTTTCTCATAGCTAGTTTTTCTACTTTTGACAGTAAGCAAAAGAGAAAAGCTTCCTGCATGGCTTAGCTCTTCTTAGGATGGACATGTGCACGAAATACTACATGAGAGTGTGCTCTAATCTGTTATATGAATGAATTTCCTGAAGCCTATTTAGTCATAAAGATACAGAACAAAAAGACTATTGGAAGATTCTAGGGGCAAACAGAACTGACTGTGCTAGATTAATTAATGATGTAAGGTCAAGGAATTGAGTTCAGCAGCACACGAACAACGCTTACTGAGCACCTAAGGGCCAGGCACTCTATTGAACACTTTGGATTCAGAAATAGACAACTCTAATTCTGAACATTTCATAATCAATTGAAAAGAAAATTGAAAAACAAATTTTTAGAAACTAATAATTTGTTGAGCAATAACATATGCAGGATTATTGCTAAAGTATAGATTACAAAAGAAGGTTAAAATAATCATTCTCAGATAAAATCAAAATAAACATATATGAGTAATTGTGTTCAGTTCACTGACAAATGGGAGAACCAGCCAAACATCAGGTCCATTTTAGAAGTATTAGAGAAACTGTATTCTTACAGGTAACTTATTAGAGGAATTAATATAGAATTTGTTGGTTAAATATGAAACCAATCAATTTCCTGTATGGCAATAATAAATCTCAACTTTTAAACTTACCAATTTTTCAGGGTGTAAGTTGTTTTTCTTTCTCTTGAATAAAAATCTAAGAACTGGCATATGTCCTCGCTAAGTCTGGTGTATTTTGTCAGTAGTAATCAGTGAGTTGAATGAAACACTCTTCCAATTTGTGGGTGATTGGTTGCCTACATGTGGCTTTGGGCCACTTATTTGTTTATTTATATGCTTTATTTTCTGGTTTGTGGGATAAATGTTTTAATAAAAGCAAGGAATAGTAGTGTTATGGCTTAGATCTTAAGTACCACCCCTAAAGCTCACCTTGTCTCTGTGTTAAAGACCATGTGATGCTATCTGAAGTTGGGCAGAGAGGCCAGGAGGTGGTACCTAGTGGGAGGAAACTAGCTCAGTAACGGGTGCCTGTTGAGGGTGTATCTGAGCAAGCATCCCCTGTCTGATCCCAATTCCCTCTGCTCATGTATTCCCTTCCATGAAGTACAATTGTACAGTATTCTCACAGCTACAGGACCAACTAGTCATGAATGGAAACTTCTAGAACTGGGACCCCCCCCCCCTTTTTTCTCTTTAATTTTTTTAAAAGACAGAGATTTTGTTATAGTGAAGGAGGCTAACAGGCATAGTATAATATTTTGAGTATGCCATGACAGAAACACAGGCAAGCCTATTTGTGTCTTTCCACAATGTCAGAATGTATTATTGTCAACTTGACCATGTTAGGAAGATGTATTGACAAACTTTTGTCACTTTTGTCTGGGGGCTGTGCTTTCCTTGAGAGCTCTCTGGAAGCAGACACAAGTTCTTTTATTTCAATCTTAGTTACTAAATATTAACTCTCAGACCTATCTGTCTGAGTGTCTACCAATCTATCTGTGTTATAGATTAATTATAAAGGGTTAAGGAGCCACAGCAGAGTTTCCAGTTTCTGAGGCCTGAGAGGCAATGAAGCTGATAGAGATGCAAATGAAGGGTTTGGGGGAGGAGGAGGGGTGGCAAAGATACAGGACTGTCTGGAGGATTTCCTGGGAGACTTTACTGTTGTAGAATCAGACTTCAAGGTCAGAGTTGAACAGTTGGTGGGAGGTACTAGGGTTGGAGCAGGCTGAGCAGCTGGGTGTATGGGAGATCTAGATAGGCAAGCAAGATACAAGACTATGGACAAATGGGACTTTGAAGCCCATGTCAACAAAAGAAATTAACTGGGCTGAACCTCTGGGGCAGTCAGATATGTTCTGCCTATTGTTCTCTATGTTGTCAACACACACTAGGTTGTCAAATGACAGTTCAGTAAAATTGTCACCTTTGCAATATTAGGTTGCCACCTACTTATAAAATCCAGGTGAGGTAGTTGCAACCCTTATTTCCTCTAGTGTGTGATAAGTTCTAAGGTCTATTTTTCACAATAGAATTTTATCATATCCATATGTTCCTACTGTTCCAATTTACCCCATCTGCATAAAAGGGAATACTTTTTCTATCTTCAGGAATGAGTCATTTATCACTTTGTGACACAAGAGACCTGCTGGTCATGTGTTCACTCGGGCACAGGCATTGGCCATCCTCAAAATGAAGTCAAAATATGCCTTCCCATGTAAGGACCAATCTGGCTATTTTAAATAATGTATTGTAACTCATGGCAGGGCATAATCTGATTTTAATACGGAACATGTGAGAGAGATGAATGATGAGATTACAAATCAGTGAATGTTAGGAGAGAAACATCATCATAGGGAGACTTTCTTATAAATGATGGGGAGGGAAGATCCAGAGCATGAAATGTGTGGGGTGGGGTGGAGGTGTGAATGAAAATGGTCCCCATAAGCTCATTTGTTTGAATAATTGGTCCCCAGTTGGTGGAACTGTTTGGGAAGGATTAAGAGGTGTGGTCTTGTTAGAGAAGGTGTATCACTGGGGATGATCTTGGGGTTTCATGAGCACAGAACATTTCTAATTGGCTCTTTCTCTTTCTCTCTCTCTCTCCTCTCTCTCCTCTCTCTCTCCTCTCTCTCTCTCTCTCTCTCTCTGGTTATTGTCTCAAGATGTAATCTCTCAGCTACTGCTCCACCACCCTGCCAGTCTGCTAGCCTGCCTACTGCTGTGCTGCCGGCTACACTAGTCATGAACTCTACCACTCTTTGGAACTATGAGCTCCAAATTAAATGCTTTGTTTTATAAGTTGCCTTGGCCATGGTGTCTTATCACAGCAATAAAAAAGTAAAACAGGCAGGGAGGTCTTATGGGGTAGGGAGTTGGTAAATGGAAGGGAATACTAGATGATCCCCCAAGTAACTTTATGGGTAATCTCATGTTTTATGATAAATTAATCACTATGATTAGGCCAGTTTAAAAAAGATTTATTTGACAGTTTATACCATCTGATGTAAGGCTTAAAGAACATTACAGGCAGAAATATTATAGGAGTCCAAGGATCAGGACACCTGCTGTAAGATAATATTTTCTAGAAATGTCATCGAATTTGTACCCAGTAAATCTCAACAATGTGGTCACCTAAACAAGACTTGCATAATGATAACATCAGTCAACATGACAGTGTGGATGGTGGAAATTCACAGTTTTACCCCTAGATAAAGAGCCACAGGCAATCAATTGCTGCAGAGAGGAGGATCAGCTTTCTCTAGGTTTGAGCCTGCTATCAATGGCTATCCAATCCTAATTAGTCAGCCTTAGACACACGTACATCCAACTGATGGTAAATGGGGTTAGTAGGTGTGTGTGTGTGTGTGTGTGTGTGTGTTAAACAACAATATAGATTAATTCAATTAATACAAGAAGCAGTGGGGTAAACAAAGGATGGGATTGGAAATGGAGAGAGGAAGAGTGATGAATGATTTAACAGTATACATGTATGAAGTTCTCAAATAATAATTTAAATTTTTAGAAATCAGAAAAGCTAACTTTCTACATGCCTGCAAGGAGCTATGAATCAGTTGTTGAAAGCTCTAAACATATTTATCAGAGAATCTAAACTCTATCAGAAGAAATACAACACAAATGAGGATAAAGGCAGTGACTCGCTGAGACAGAGATGGTTTAAAGCCACACAGAATTAGAGCAGAGTAATACCCTGTTACTAACTGTGGCTCTGAAATACCTGTCTCTCCCTACTGTCTCCTTTCCTCTCTCATCCTCAATATGGAATGTAACCTAGGAGCAGCCTTTAACTAGGCGTGGAGGGTACATCTGAGAGAAGTAGCATCCATATCCCAATACACAGAGCAGAGTCTGTGGACAGCTTGTCCTCTCAGGTTTCAGGCAAGACATAAAGTAGTCAAGTTGGGATGGAATTGGATTGAATAGGATTTTACAATACAAATCCCAACCAGAAATTATTAATTTTTCATCTCAAATTAGCATAACTTTCTCAGCAGGAAAAGCTATGTGACCCATCAAACTGTTTCAACTTTTCAGCTTTCCAAGAAGGAAACAAGCCAGAATCATACACAAACCATTGGCCTTGCTATATGAATTGCCATGATTAGAAATCTCCAGGCCCAATTTAAGGCACTGTGTGACCAAGGGACATCTGAATATAATGTAAGTGAGACATTGCTCTAATAACACAGCTTTTATTTCAGCCATTTTTTTCTTCTTCATTTGACCATTGGTAGTCAGCCATTGGATTTATAATGTTTCACATTGATTCTGAGAAGGGCTAGTTTGGAGTTCACATAAAACATGTCTAACATTTCATGTGGTCCTCTAGGATTAATTAGGGAATGATTCCAAAGGACCAAACTAGAATTTAATGCTATCAATAATGTTTGTTTAACTCAAAATATGATAAACTCTTTTTTTTATTTCTCTCTAATTGGGCAGTTTCACGTTTTGCCAAGTAGAAATAATAAGCAGGTTGAGTCTAATTGGCTTGTTCGACTCAAGAGTCGAAGCTTTTAAACAAGGAATATTGGACTTGTGTAACTTAAAGAACAAAAAAGTATCTTCCCTTAAGAAATTTTACTACATTTTCCTGATTTCTCTTTTTAGGTGACTTAAGTATCTTGGATCTTTTTAGGTAAAAAACAAGACCTGAACTTTTAGGGGGAAAATGTGTTCTAACCAAAATGGCTTCAATTTGCATAAAACAATTAGCTATAATTAGCATGCAAGTTTTAATGATATTGTATTGTGAAGCTGATTAGGCCTAGGAGATTGGAAATTCAAGTCACTTCTATTGTTTATTGTATGCAAATCTAGTCACTTAGCTTTAATTAGACATTGAAACCCAGAACAATTATCAACAATTGCTTTAGTATTAATGAGCTGAATGAACTGCCAATCATGACTTTTTAAATGACAGAGACTTATAAGAAGTTCATCTGACATCCACATTTGGGACAATAAACTCAAATCTAGTACAATCTGGCTAAGAAGGTTTCTATACTTTTTTTTTTCTATTTTGTCTTTTACATCATTTTGCTCTGTAAAATCTAGTGGAAGGTAACCCTAAAAGAATAAGAAAGAAGTTCATCATCAAATTTAGTATTTGATAAAAATAAAATGTAGTGTTTTGAGAAGAATAATAATGAGGATGTGTTTTACTCTTATATTAGATGGTTTGTGATATGTTGGAATGCTAAGGGTTCAGTAGTAGGATTCCTCTCTGTTATTACAGCAGTATTATACTGTGTGCATTAAAATGAGAATCATTCCATTTAACAATCACAATGTGATGTTCTTTTAATAACCTGATAGATTGGAGGAAAATGGTAAAGTATCCATTGAGTCTTCTTTGACTGCGGAATTAGGAGGTACAAGCCAATAGCTACTTAGTAAACTGTAAGTTTACCTGTCGTTGTATCTCTGATCCTGTATTTTCATCCTGCCTTGGTCAGTCTGTCCCCAAAACATATTCACACTGTCCACTAAGAATAAAATTAACCTAATCAGGACAAAGAAAATAACATTTATTTGGGGTTAATTAGGATCCAGGCATACAGATCCAGGCATAATTGAAAATCCTCAGAAGTGTTACAAAACTGTGGCTGTGTTTATTGCTTTAAACTGCAAAGTGCATTGGTGATTACATCATTTTTTAAGCAAGCATTAGCAGTGTGCTTGAAAATGTGAAGGTCTCTTATGAAACAGAAGTGTAGTCTCAATGTCCAAGTAGTTCAGAGCAGCTAATTGCACAAAAGATCAGCCGCAAGGTAAATAAAGTTCCCAGCAAGGGAGAAGTGGGACCAGTGCTGGGAGGAAGGAGTTGACTCCAACTGCCTTCAGATAAGCTCTTTATTGGCAGATGCTGACAGTCCAGGCACAATGTGGTGGTCATCTAAAGCCAAGTGCCCATTCTTAAAGGTTTCCAAAGGAGGAGGCAGATCTTGTACTGCAAGGAAGCAGGCTTATTTAATATATGACCTATAGTATTGGAATTGGTCTTTGACAAGGGTCACTCTTTTTTGATAGAGGAGTGGGACCTGGTTAAATTGTGACTCCTTAGTAGTCAGACTGTCCATGACTGCAGACAGGTGAAGTGCTGAAGGTGTTTCACCCTGTTTGTAGTGGCAGGGGCTGGGAGGAGCCTGGCGGTGCCTTGTCTTGAAGTTCACTTACCTGTCACAGACAGGCAGACAATTGGGTTCTTTTCTGAATGCACACTTTATCGTTCACACATAAAAGAAGGAGAAAAGCCGAAGCAAAAACGAATTTAACGATATAACAATCTAGCGCTGAGTGATGCCACCAATATACAGAAGTGTGATTCCCTCACAGACAGCGTGGAGAGGCAACTCACACAAAGTGCATCTCCAGTCTGATAGCCCAGTGCACAGCAAAGGGCCATGTCTGCTACATCCACTGGCAAAGGACCACATAGAGGACAGGCGGCACAACCCCAGTTGTGCCTAGACAGATCAACCAGGAAGCCAGACACTGGTCACCACGGGCACAGCCAGGCCAGAGGCAGGTTAGTGGTGGATGTGATCATGAAGGAAGGGTTCCTTGCTGCTAGATTCCGTGGCTCATGTGAATTAAAGTATGTTGGAGGACAGAATAGGCTGAGCTGCTTGGAACCTGGGATTTTATGGTGTTTCCAAGGCTTATCTTATCCTTGAAGATATTTTGGCCCTGTTTAATTGGTACAGGTCTCTTGCCCTCAAGGCATCGTTGATGTATCCTGGGGCTGGTTCTGGTTCTGCTGTCTGCACTTTCTGACATCAGCACTTTGAACAGGAATGCCTCCATTTCTTTCTTTTCTTTTCTTTCTTTCTTTCTTTCTTTCTTTCTTTCTTTCTTTCTTTCTTTCTTTCTTTCTTTCTTGCTTTTCTCTTCTTTTCCTTCTTTCTTTTTTTGGTTGTTGTTCTAGGCATTAACTACAGGTCTGTTCATTGGTTAGTTTTGTTTTGTTTTTCCCTCAAGATGCCACAGGGAGAGAGACTGCAAGGATTGAAGTCCATATTGGTAAATAATATTTCAGAAAACAAGTCTAGCCCAGTCCAAAGGACTGCTCTTATAAGTCTGGATCCCTGTTCAGAAGTTCAACTGATTCCTGACTGTTGCTGGTGCTAGGAAGGAATACTACTCCAATATGATGCTCCTCCTTGGAAATGCTAAGCCACTAATGGCTTATTCATACACTTTCCCAGTGCTCTTCCTACCTCAAAATGGGCCCCAGTGGGGAAAAATGCTTTATCCATAGTAACAAATGCTATGCTCCAAATTCGATTGTTTATGATGTTCCTCAAATTCAGCCATGTATTTACTGACACAGAGGAGGAAGGCATCATGTCACTCATTTCTTTTCCATATAACTTTAGCTGCATGCAGAAATAAAGGTGCATTGTAATCACATACCCGAAGAGGGACAACTCACAATGATATTCCCATTAAATGTGTATTTCCTATAAATACACAAACCACACTCATGTTACTTTTGTGCTTTTTCTTTACATGTTGATTTTTTTTTCTTTTACATTTACACTTTGCCTGAACCTTTTCTCTTAAAAGAAAATAAACTGCTAACTCCATTGGTGCCGGCATGGCTCTGTTTTACATTAGGCTGGTATGTTAACAAAAGGAATAAAAAAGTTACTGGCCACCATTTCTTCAAAGGTTGATTTCTGATTTCTCTAACTTCTGTTGCGTCTGAGTTTCTCTCCTCATTTTTCAAAAAAAAAAAAAAAGAAAGAAAGAAAGAAAAGACCCTTGGTAGCCTAATAAATCAGCTAATAAAATGTTTTAGCATCTGTTAATATTTTCTGAGTGTGTTACAGGCATGTCTAGTGAGTTTGATAAGGCTCACAATGAAGAAAATAATGGAGTAATACTATCAGGTTTTAAAACACTATACGAGTTCAGTCTTCACATCAAACATTTCTTGTAAATATTTAAATCGCTGATGTAGATGTAGCAGAATTAGAAAAAAAATGAGAGTAATTTTTTTCAAAAGTTTCTTATTAGGTTAAAAAAAAAACATTAGCCAGAATTGCAAACTATGACAAGTGCAAATTCAAGTGGCCATTTGAAAAGCTTTAATGCTCTAATGTTCCTTAAATACCCACACAAGAGTTGAAACAAAAAAACCAAAAACCCACCCCTAGGCTTTGAGGATAATCTATTCTTATACTGGCTAAGCTGGAACCATAGTTGCTTCCAAAAGGTTTCTTTTAATGGCAATGGACTGTTTTTGAATATCAGCTCTGCTGATAATGGCACAAAATGTTACAGCGTCATAACTACTCAAACGAGTAACTCCATTGGGGACTCTTGCAGTAGATATTATTAGGTGTAATCAGATCCGAACCAGACACGCACATGCACACACGGACACGGACATGGACATGGACACGTACACATACATGAATGCGCAAATGCATGCGTGCTCCATGGATTATTTTGTTTTGTTTTCTTACCTGGGATCTGCAGATAGACTTTAGCTCCCGTCCTTGTTTCCCTTGTTCTTCCTGTGTAATGCAGAATCTAAATCCTACACATTTCAATTCCTGCCACTTTGTTGCTTAAGACTCTTCAGTGGGTCCCCATTGTTCCTGTGCTCTTGCCTTCCATACTCAGGTCACCACATGTTCTTAGCAGGAGCCCCTGTGATAAAAGACCTGGATATGAGAAGGCTCTGCATCTGAACTGGGGAAGGATAGGGAAATGTAGGCTTTAGCAGGATGAGAAAGCATTGCTTTTGTGGGTCAACAGACATTGTGAACAATTTGGACTTGATCAGGAAGTAGAGAAAGAAACAGCTAGGAGTTAAAGTATGTGTGAGAACGGGTGGGAAAAAAGTCATAGCTGTAGAGACAAAGGCCTTGTCTTAGGTAGGGTTTTGTTGCTATGAAGAAACACTATGACCAAGGCAACTCTTATTAAAAAAAAAAAATACTTAATTTGATTCTGGCTTTTAGTTTCAGAGGTTTAGTCCTTTACCATCATGGTGGGAAGCATGGCAGTGTCCAGGCAGACATGGTGCTGGAGAAGGAACTGAGAGTTCTACATCTTGATCTTCAGGCAATAAGGAGACTGGATATTTTTCACACTGGGCATAGCTTGAGCATTTAAGACCTCAAAGACTTGCCTCCGCAGTGATACACTTCCTCTAACAAGGCCACACCTCCCCCAATAAGACCGTAGCTCCTAATAGTGCCGCTTTCTGTGGCCAAGCATTCAAACACATGAATCTATGGAGGCCATACCTATTCAAAGCACCACAGGCCTACCTGAGCTATGATAGATTTTTTTTTTCATTCTTCGACTTTCCTTACATGTCTGAACTACAGAAGAGTCAGTCCATTTCTTTTCACTGTGCATGGCATGCAGAAGCTTTTCACATTGCTTCCTGGCCCAGTCACGCACACCTAGACTCTCCAGATATCTGCTCAAGTCTAGAGCAGCATCAGGCTTTGCTGATTGGTCCTCTATCTCCTGACAAGATTATTGTGTTTATAGACGACAGGACCATGCTCTCTGCCATTGTTATGTCCTCAGGTTCACATGGTGCTTAGAACAAACTCGAAGAACATTTCTGTACAATGTATGAAGTGGACATGGAATGGCCACAGACATTCATGCATGCTTGTTCTACCTTCTGACTCAACCCTCAAGTTGTGAGTGCTGTTCTGGAGTCCTTTTCAGTCTCCCTCTCCCACAAATTTCTAGACTTTTCTCCTGTAGGTCTGGAGACTCAGAAGAAAAAAAAAACCAAACATTTCTCATGGCAGGTAGGGGTTTAGTATCATATACTCTCTTCAAGAGGACAAGATGAAAAGAAGAATCTTAGGTTGGTTTGAGTTTCATTTGTTTGAGAGACAAATGCCCAGGAGCTATAGATAATATACCAGAACATGGATCACCAACATGGTGTTTGAGACCTATAATCTTGTTAATGGTTTCTAAGAAACATCATCTTCAACCTATGATTTTTACAAATTAATTTTTTGTTTGAAAATGAGTTGCAATTTCCTTTCTTTTTTCTTTCCCTCCTTCTATACTTTTAAGCCGTTTTTCTTTATAGGAGTTTGGACATAGATGAAGGAAGGAATTCTTGAGAATCATAGAAATAAGTGATTGAGTTTCGTTGTTTACTTCAGAGTCATGGCCAGGATAGCAAGTGAAATTGCCACCTATGAACTCTCTTCAGGAAAAAAAAAAATGCCTCCCACCAGCCTGGGGACCAGGAAGCAGCAGACCATAATAAAAATGACTGTATTTTTTCATTCTGCATTCTGTTTCTTTAGAAGACTGCTGCTGGAGCTAGCTCCCATAATAATCCAGAGCTGTAAGATTCCCATTGGCCTCTTCTAAATGTAGGTCACACTTTCCACATTCATTGTATAGCCTCTAGACAGAATGTATGCTTCAGATGGGAGCTTGTTCAAGATCTCTACATTATTTTGTTGTATTTGCTTTGGGCTCTTACAGTTCTGTGGATCACACAGCCTTGACTAGTCAAAATATATTCAACATTGCAACCTTCCCATAGGGGTTGTCCCCTGACTCTCCTTATGTTATCAAGCTTGGAGGTCACAAGTCATGTCTGGTCACCTGTTCTCAATATTCCAATTAAATGTAAAGAGCAGGAAAAAAAAAGAATTTTAATCAGTGTGGCCACATTGGGAAAAGGGACAAAGAGATCCAGAGAAACCTTCAAGCCCATTTCAACATACTAAAGTGAGATTAATGTCTGAGTAGGAGGCTGAGGATCTGGACATCGGAGCAGTCTCAGTCAAGGAGTGGCCCTGACCACTACTGACTCGTCTTTGTCTGTGCTTCAGTCTCATCTTGGAAAGTGGTCTGACAAGTTAAAACTATGTAAAAACTCTCTAGGAAATAGTTCCACCTCTGGGTGGTGAGCTTTTCCTTCTCCCAGCATAAGATTCCTTGTGGAGGGGGCCGTGCTGCTTCTCATTACTTTGAGGGGATTTGTCTGCTGTGGCTGTTACACTTAGAGTCTGGTGTTGCCTGTATGTGGCGGGGCCAACCATACCAAGGCATCCCCAACTACATTCTCTTTCTAAATATAAACAAAGATTTTCCTTTGGGATTTGAACTTGTCGTCTCCCTCATGGCCTTTTGTATACCAGGTACTTAGCTACCAACACCGAGCTCCTGGCTTGACTGGCCTACCCATTTCTCCCTAGGATGGCTGTATGACTGAGACACAGTGTTTCCAGTGAAGGACAGAAACTTAAAATGCATTCTAAGATAAAATAGCCAGCTACTGAGAAATACTCTTTAGCCAGGGAAATGTTTTGACATCAAATGAGAGAAACCAATAATCTGAAAGATGATTATCTATTCTACAAATTGTCCCCGGGGGAAATGTGTTCGTCTGCTCCAGGCCACCTTCCTTTCCTGTAGGATTTGATGCAGCAGCAGTGATCATAATCGTGGAGGGCCTAGATGCTACTTTGGCATCCTGGGCAGGGAGGACCTGGAGGGATGTGTAAGGCAGACACTCATGCTCCAGCTGCAACTGCCTTCTCAGCACTTCTTTCCAGCCACTGCCCCTACAACTCCTTCCCCCTGCACCTGTCTACTCCCTGCCTTGCTAACACAGTTCGCATTTACTCCTCTTAATCAATTAATTAATTCAATATTTATTTGACACCTGTTAGGCCCCCTGTGAGATAATAGCACCTTAAGCTGTGATCTCATTTAAATGAATTTGCATTTATTAAAAGACACTGAAAGAGCTAAATGCTTTTAAGTCCCAAAAGAAGCAAATTGCCAGTGGTTACAAACCCACTAGTTGGCCAACACTAAAACAGGCTTTGAAATGTGGCAGCAGGTAAGGCCCAGAGGCAGATTTCCATGAAGGTAATATAACTTCAGCATTATGGTCTCACACTTGGACTTTAGTTTTTGTAACTGTTCTCTTTTTGGCAAGATGACCTTCTAAATAAGCGACAGGTGCCACAAAATTTGTACCCCAAAAGACTAATCCCTGCCTTAGCTATAGCAAGGAAATTATAGCAAAATGCCACAAACTGGGTGTCTTGTAAATGGCAGAGATTTATTTCTTGAAAATCTGAAGGCCAGAAGTCTAAAAGCAAGGTAATAGCTGATTTGGCTTCTGATCAGGGTGCACTTTACAGTTCAATGAAGGTGTCTTGTTTCTGTATCATCACATGGTACAAGAAGTAAAGGAGCCATTGGAGGGTGATCAGTAAAGACACTAACTACAAGGGCTCTACTCTCATGAGGGTGATTTCCTCCTGATGTCAAATCATGTGGATTTGGGAGGAGCATGGGTATTTAGGTCATAGAAATTCTTCCACCCATTCAAAAACATTGAGAAAAGTTTGATGAGGTCAAAATGGTTGGCTGTCCTGTTTACCAACTTCTAAAATAGTAGCGTCACACAGTCGGAGAACACTAGCCTAGACAAAGAGCTCAAGAGAATGTATGTATTGGATGTTAAACAAATGCACCAAATAATTACATATGTATGTAGATATGCACATAGACACATGTTATATAAATATATCTATATTATATGGCGTGTTTCTACAAACACATGATGTACCCTTTTTCCTAATGCATAGTATAGGTTTAACTAATAGTTGGTGAAAAAATGATTAGTTGGATGAACATATGAATGGATAAATAAATAAATGAATGGATATAATAAATGAATTGAAAATTCCCATCAAATTACATGCTCTCTCTGTCCCACAGTCTTCTCTGTATCTCAACATCAGGAGTAGCCCAGCAAGAGTGAGCCCATCTGTGGAGCAGAAGAGATGGTCTAGTGACTAAGAGTATTTACTACCTTGCAGAGGTTCTGGGTTTGGTTCCCGCACCCACATGGGGACTCACAGCCTTCACTCCAGTTCCAGGACATTGAAAGCAACTTTTCAGGCCTTCATGGGCACCAGACACACATCTGGTACACATCCATGTATGCAAGCATGAAATAAAAATTACATATGAAGTAAAAACATGATTTAAATCAACCTTAAAGAAAAACATGATTTAACTCTTCCAGAGTAGCTAAGGCATTTGCATTTGCCTTACTGTGTGTGCTTCCTAACCTGGCTGTTTACCAAAGTACAACTTGGTGGAAATACTAGACCATCTGTAAAAGTAGAGAATTTAAAGTAGAGACCTGGGATCTGTTCCCACTCCACCCACCAGAACATTTATTATAAAGTACTGCTACACAAAATTATATTCACAGGGAAAAATGAAAAAAAAAAAACATGTTTGAAAATCAAGCCCATTAACACTATTTTTTTTAGTTACAGTAACCATTAAACAGTTATGTATTTAACCTTTGTAGTCTTAAAGCCTGTTAAACTGTCTAATTAGTTAATTAGAAAAATAATTATATGCTACAAAGGAAAGATGAAAATTGTGTATGGATGCATAAAACTGGGTTTAAAATAAACTTCTACTTTGAGGTCATAGTTCTGCCTTGAGGTATTAGTATTTTGTAATTCTCTATAGTCCTTAAAGGGTTTTCACAAAAATATTGGAAGATTTCCCAAAGTCCTCCTTATCTCCTAGTGTATGTCAAACAATGTATTGGGCTTACCTACCCAAATCATGTTGGACTTATGTTTATAAGAGGCTACTTCCTTAGATGTCCTTCAAAAAGATTCATATAGTGAGGAATGAATTTATAAGGTCGTTGCTCCTCTGTCATGAATCAATTACAAGGGAACTGTTTTCCAGAAGTGTCTTTTCTGTATTTATGATGATCAGTTTGTGAAGAATTCCACATGGACAGAAACATGTCTGACGCCAAGATTTTATTTGACAGGCTGCTCTTTTGTTTCTCTTCAGCACTGCATATACTTACCATTTACATCCACCATCTGAATAATGAGAATGCATGCCATAGAAGCAACTTCTGCTTGCAGGATGCGAGTTGGATCAGGGTAATTGAGCAGTCTCAGGTCACAGAGAGAGCAGTAATCTCTCCATAGCTGGAGACAAAAACAATCGATGTTTAAGTATCTCTAGGTATGATACCATTGGGAAGCATTACCTTTAAATTTGTATCAATATACAAAGATCTATTCAATTGTGGTTAAA
>CAJQZJ010033863.1:890885-947467 GCA_907164525.1 Lophiomys imhausi
TAAAAAAAAAAACAATCGATGTAATGTACTTCCAAATAAAGTACATTTTATGTGGCATAATGCCTGCAATTGGCAGCAAACTTTCTCATTCCATGCATGCCCCACCCTACCTTGACTCCCACCTTCCTATATGTTAGCCTGGCTCTTTAAGGCACATTTGAGGAGTACTTATATCTGTTCATACTTACCTTGTCCTTGAAGAGAAACTTCAAGGGATTTCCTTAGCTTTGTTTCCTTGCCTCACTAAAAGGCGACCCACAGTACTGACTGATATTCTCAAAATGGCACTTCCTACCTAAACCAATGTTTTCTCTGTAGTAAATTACAAAGAAAATGGAAGCCACTGAAGAAGGTGAGATGTAGGCTTTTTAAGAGAACTCCTAAAGACCATTACATCCTCAAGAAGGGGAAAGGATGTTTCTCCTATAGGCTTCTGTAGACCTCGGAAAGGTGGAGGCAGTAGGGAAGTCAGAGGTAGATGGATCTGTCTCTGGTATGTGGTGGTGTCACGATCTGACTATCAGCTCTTGGAATTGCATGCTTTGTTTTTGAGGACACAGCTGGTTGCAAATGGTGGGACAATTCAGAGGTTGAAGTCTGATAAAAAAAAAAAAAGTGTGTTTGAATCCTGTCTTCCCAGCTTCATAGCTACAACTGTGGAGAAATTATTTGACTACATTGGGCTTTGGTTTCTTGAACTTTAAATTGAGGATACTAATCTGGCCATGTTGTGGGAATAGACAAATAACAGGTGCCAATTGCCTGTCACAGTGATTGGTTAATTCATAAGCACCAAATAAGCAGTAACAGTTAGATGACTGTCTTTTCCTTTTCCCCAAGGATGAGGTGATATAAGACAATTCTAAATGACAAACAAAGCAACCTCCCCTCACAAGAGTAAATGGAGAAACTAACATGGACTGGACAAAGTAAAAATAGCTCTGTGGTTTTAGAACCAGGGGTAATGCCAACACAAGCCATGAGGATGGATCTATAATAGGATGAGAGCCTAGTGACAAATAAAAGTTTTCTTTCTTTACTGAGAGTCTTCCCTGATTGAAGATGTTTTGAATCCATTGTAGTTAGACTCTTATAGCTTAGGGTCCACATGTACTGGCATTGGATTGCTTGTCATCAGCAGACACATGCAGCTCATCTTGGTATAGGTGTTTTGGTCAAATAGTTTGGATCTTTCTCCTGGTCTCTACTCTAGAAATAAAGCTGTTGGGTTCTCTCTTTTTCGCTTTACTCTTATTTTTCTGAATACTCAAGGTTAGCTAGCAGAGGTGGAACAGTTCGTTCATGTCATCTGGTAGGAGCATTCTCTTTTCCATGTTCCTTTAGGATTGTGACTCAGCAAGAATGGATTTTATTCATTCATCTATGCAATATTAAACATGTATTATATGTTACAGAGTTTCCTATGTGTTGATATAAAATGATGAGGAAAGGATCCTGATCGTAGAACTCATTTTTGCCTGGGGTAAAAAACATACTAAAACAAAAACCCACAAATAGTTCCCACAGTAAAAGTATTGAATTGAAAAGGACAATTCCAGGATGTTCTAAGTTCTTGAATCTTTGATTTATGCATCTAAAGAAAAAAAATTTATCCTAGTGTTAACATAATTTTTTTAGTTCTTCTACCACCACATTGGATTAAAAAATTAAAGAAACCTTTCAGTCCAGGATTTGATTCATAGTAAATACTCAAAAGATCATATCATTTATGATTATTATCTTCATCAAGATCATCAATATTAGCTTTTGTTTGTATAAATAACTAATCATAAATTATCCTGATATAAAAAACTAATTATAAATTATCCTTATATATAAGAAATCTATAAATTATCCTGATATAAAAATATCCTCAGGTAGGGGGTCAGGGAGATGGTTTGGCAGGTAAAGCACTCATTCTACAAGCCTGGTAACCTATCTTCAATCCCTGGAAACCATGTAAAGGCTGTAGGAGAGATGCGGCTCTCCAAACTCATCCTCTGACTGCCACTCACACACATGCCCTATGGCACATGTGCACCCACAACTGGCCCTAATAATAATCAATTTAAAAAATTAGAAAATGATGTTCTTAGTGTGTTCAGATGAACAACCACCGACAAGTGTGAAATGCCTGCCTATAGTCCTGGCTCCAGGGAATAAAGCAGAAATGAGAGTGAACCTGAGGCTAGCCCAACCTGAATAGCCAGCCCCTGTCTTAAGAAAGACAAAGGGAAGCAAAGTGCAACTTCTCAGTTGAACTGTTATTGTACTTGTGAATTGTGAGTTTGTCAAAGTTAAATTTGAGGGAGGAGGGGAGAAACCCTGGTGTGTTGTATATTTAGAAACTGACTTTTTGTTAATTGATATGTGAAGAGTGCACAACAAATCACAGTTGGCCATGAAATTTCTCGGTTTTGAAGTCAGGGTGCAGCTCTGAATTTCCTACCTCGGATGGCCATGACTCCACATTAGCAGACATTGTGTCTTCGGAAAGTGTCCAGGCCATGAGTAGACACTAACAGACATGGTGTCCATAGGAGGCACTAGGCCATGAGTCCACAGTGACAGACACTGTGTCTGCAGAAAGTAGCCAGGCCATGGCATCTCAGTAGGATCTGAATCCTGTGTGTCCTCCCGAGAAGTCTCTTCCAAGGCCATATGGGTAACTGCGAAGAAGCCAGCAATGAGGTTTCAAATACCCTGACCTTTCCATTCAGGTGTGTCTCCCAGGACTGTTAAGTTTTCTGCACCATTTAGAACACTGTTGATGCCTCCAAGGAAGATGTGATAGATAAAATGCTCTTAGAGTGCCTACTTTCAAGGAAGGCAGTTTCTGTTAAGTAATTATTGCAAATTAGGCAAAAAAATTAAAGTAACATTTTGTTTTATTATTAGGGAAAATAGAATTCCACTTAGCATAGATATTACCCCACCTTTTAAATGCACTTCAAATGTATAAGAATGTGGCCCAGATGGAGAGTGGGGAGAAAAATGGAATGCTGGAGAACAAGCAGCATCTTTTTTTTGGGGGGGGTTGGGGATGACAGAACATCTGCACACATACAAACAAGGCCTGAGGTAGAGGTTCATAAAGTATTTTGGAATAAGAGTCAGTAGCTAATGTGATGCACTTGGGATAATGAAGAACAGTGAAGTAACTAAGTTAAAGTTCTGCTGCTAATGGCCCAAAATCTTGTAGATGTGACACTGATGAGGCATCAGTGCACACGGAAAAGCCCATTTCCTTCATAGCTGTGTGTTCCACTAACCACTGTGATGGCTAGCAGAGGGAAGGGACATCCGTGTGACAGGTGTCCATTAATAGCTCTTGCTACTCTCTCAGTTCTAGGACCTCCTTTTACACAAAGCTCACAGACCTCCTGGTAGCTTAAACCCTTCCATCATGAATTAGAAGGACAGTATCTGTAGCTTACCAAGCACCTCCTCCAAATCAGATGTCCTTCCTATTTATTTCTAACATTCACATTCTCTGGAACGTATTTTATAGGTAAGAGACTTGAGAGCAGAAGAAGTTAAAGAGAATACCCAAAGACATAGGGCTAGAAAAATATAATGTGGGTCAGGACAGATTCAGGACTTAGGCCAAGCTCTCCTTAATTTCCCTTTTCTTCCATGCTGGTAATCAAGTCTCAGGCAGAGGATCACATGCCAGGCAAGGCTCTACCTGGGAGCTACATCCACAAACCCAAGCCCTACAGAGAAGTCTTCAAAGCTCCTGACTTTTCTACTGAGTCTTGTCCATCCTTGTGTTTGACCCATTAAGGATAAGAAATAGTCAGTTGCCCCACTTAGGTTGGTAATGGTGATCCCATGAGGTTACCTGGCCTTATCTGTCAGTCTCACTCTGAGAGTGAGGATTTCCCTTCCATCACCCTTTCCTACCTACCATCCCACAGCTCTCTTCCAGATACAGTGTAGGACCAAATGTCAGCGTTCTTCAGAACTCTGCGGCTATGAACATAATGCATGCATTGTTAGTCATCCCAAAAGCAGGGTTAGTTTTATAACTTCACTGCAGTGTTTCAATGAAGCCTGCTATCCCTGGGACCCCCGAGGTCTTTCATTCTGGCCTACATATACATTTATTGCCACTTTGGGAAATTTATTGGCATACTGTATTTTTTTTCTTCTGAGATGCTCATATTATACACTATCCTATTTTCTTCTTCTCAGTTCTCTAATGTGTTATTACAGAATGACCTTGGCAAATTAAGAAAATGAGCAGAGATCCCTCTGCTTCAGAGACTCATACTCCCCCAGCTCCTCCTCCTCTCCCTGAATCCACCTCCCTCCCTGCCTCCTTTCCTTTCTCTGAAGCTTAGAAAATTTAAATAACATATATCAAATTACCCAGCCAGAAATTTAATACAGGTGGAAATTCCTCATACCAGAATGCTTCTCACTGCAGTGTCAGAAACGTTAGTGCTTTTTGGAAACAGTGCTTCGGCCCCGCTTGGAAGTCCTCTGCTGGAATCTGCACTTTAACAAGACCACAGGCAATTCTATTCTCTAAACTGGAAAGACAGAAACACTGATCTACATTAAAGAAGCCTGTTAGTGACTCCCAGTCTTTCTTTCCTGACTAGCAAAACCTTTTTGATCCACATTACTGACTTACTTGAGAGTAAATCACCAGTCCTGTAATCCAAGAGATATCAGTCATCTTGTTGGCAAGTGAATGGAAGGTCAGTTTTTGATCCATTTTGCCAATCAATAATTAATATTGTGAGCTGTAAAAGCACATTTTAACTTTCATTTAAGATATTAGGAATTGGAACTCAGGAGACATGAATTCGGATATACAAAGTTTCTCTCAGAAGAGAATGCAAGACTTATAGTGAAGAACCTACAGTGATGGGAGGAGGCGTCTGGCTGATTGGTATGTAGCAGAAACAACTCGGAAGTTGGTCCAGATAGCCTCTTAAGATGCCATCTGGTCTATCGTGAATGTTCTTTTTCTCTCTTTGTGCCCAAAGAGATAGGATACTATTTTAGACAATTCCGCTGATTTCACAAGTTCTTCCCAGTGAGGTGTTAGAGAGATCTGATGAGGGACCCGAGGTAAAAACTTCTTTTACTTCATCCTAAAAAGAAGAAAGAAACTATGTTTTCTGTCATTGGATTTTGTGGTGTATTTATGTTACAAACAATGGCTATTCTCTTGTGACCATGATGGGATGGTTGCCAATGGCAATCTTAACCTGGTAAAAGTGGCAAAAGAAATTAAAAAAAAAAATCACTAAGCCACTTGTCTTCAGGCCTTCTGGCTTTTCATGAAAAGCATCTTTGCATAGTGTGTAAGGCAGACAGTGGATGATATTACTTGCAGCCTATTTCAGTCAGCTCTTACCAGTTACATTCTCATCTGATGATGAATGTGTTACAAGAGCAGTATCAGCATGTTTGCTGAAAACAAGCTTGATCCATGGCAAGATGCTCAGCTGAGTCCAAAAGATAATAATGAGTCAAATACTGATATTCCTTTTGTATTTTCTGGTCAATTTCTGCCTTCCATCAATTCTTCCTTTGTATGCCTTTCTTTTCATTTTTTTCATTTGTTGTATTTTTTCCTTCATAAAATTTTGGAAAAAGATACATATATTCCTTTCCGAGAATTAGATTTGATTTCTACTTCAAATGCAGCAGTCAGTTAGGAGGCTAAAGATAGTAAAACTCAACTGACAATTTAGCAGTCAAGAGCACAGTGCCCCCCCCAATTTGGAATGTTGTTATTTTCCTTCAGATAATTTTATGATTAGACTTATCTTTCTCACTTTAAAATCTCACTCATCTGAAGACATAACTAATATTTTGTAGAATTTTTCAAACAATAATATTCTAAAAAGCAGAGGAAATCATTTCTTATTTAATTTTACTTAGAACATTTCTGACACACTATTAATGAAAGCCTGACATAACACACTGTGAGGTCTGTAACAGCTTTCCTTGACGCCATCTGTATTGCTTAACATCTCTCTCTTGAACTTTAGCTAATTTTAGGTCTGATTCTCAAGTAACGGTAAGAATTGGAAAAGATGAGGGATGTTTGTCTTTTCCAGCCTCCAGGAACAAGGAATGAGAATTTTTAAATTGGAGTTAAAATTTGTTTCAAGGTTGTCTTTATAGATCAGTAATGCCTGCTATCTGCCTCTCTTAAAGGAATACATTAGACATTGAATCATAAAAGTTATTTAATTTAACTTTATACAACCAAATGAGGCTTTATAACATTTCATCATAGCAAGCAACAACTTTTTTACAAAAGTAGAAATACAATAACCGTGCCTTATCTCAGTGGTGTGTGTGTGTGTCTGTGTTAATGTTTAGTTTTAATTACTTGTAGTCAACCACAATTGAAAATATTAAGTGAAAAATATATATACACACACATATAGCCATATTTATGTAACTTCTACTATAGTATGTAGTTATTATTGTTCTATTTTAATATTAGTTGCTAATATTTTCTATGTATACAAAAATGAAACCATGTAAAAGGTGTGCATGCCTAGGGAAAAACAGTATGGGAACAGTACTCTCAGATATCCACTGGGGATCTTGGAACCCCAAAGATAATGGGAAGTGATGTTGTTTGACAAGTTCCATCTTTCAGCTTAAAAAGTTACTACTACATGTTTTCATTGACTACTATCTACACTCTACTCCCCCACTCATAACCTTTGGACTCATGTGAAGCCACTATTACTCTATCACTCATCTGTAAATATGTTCATATACTTTGCCAAAAGTAAAAGATTTTAAAATACTAAGATGGTAAGATTTTAATGATACTACTGATGCTCTGACAAAATAGTATGAATTTTATTTTCTTTGATGTCACCAAATAGTCATTACTATTATTAATTATATTTTTTTCTGAATGCCTAGTTTATTTCAGTGAGATTCTTTTGTGTCTTTTTAATATATGTGTAAATCTCAGCCCTCCTCCCGTCCCCTCCATTGCTATCTATTTTTAAGCAAGCAGAGTTGTTTGCTTTATGGAGTTGCATCTCTCTAGATTTGAGAATTATATATGTAGTCATCCCATGTGCGTTTGCATAATTACAGCCCATGGTGTCACTAAAATTGTGCTAGATCCATTGTATTTTTCTTAAGTTATTAGTTATGTACATAGAAGATTGATCTCATTCAGGTAAAGATTGAGAAAAACAATTAGGAAGATCTCACAAGTAAATGAAAATATAATTTATCAGAAAAATAAATGAAGCCCAATTTGATGATTTTATATTTCTCATCTGTGTTTTGAAATTTGGTGTAAATTTTTCTTTGGCTTACCTCATTAGAAATTTTAGAGCCGGGATTATGAAGGACTTACCTACCCTGTCTTGGCAGAGTTAGGCTGTCGACTTCCCTGCTACCAAGTTTTGTCCTTTTTGGACAGCAGTCTGTCTGCAGTTGGTGCAAGGGGTTTTTTCCTGCCAAAAGATAGGCTTGCCACTAATTCAACCATCTTACAGTGGATGTTCTTCAATGCTTATCTTCTACTTGGAGTAGAATAGGGGGTGCTGTCAGGCGCTGATATGTCTCGATATAAAAAAAAAAGAAAATCTTAATTTAAGATAACATCTTTGAATGCCATATTCTGCAGATCTCTTGGGGTTTTTGAAGATGCCCTATCCATCTCTTGTATTTAGATAAGCAAATGTTTATCAGTGTTTTCAAAGGCATTTTGTCTTAATTTTCTGTTTTGGTAGTTTACTTTTTTTTTTAATATTTTTTTAAATACTTTATTTTTTTTTTCTTCAAGTTACATCTCAGTAACAAACCCCTCCCTATTCCCCCTTCCTATCCCGCCCTTCCACCCACTTCCCCCCAGAAGTTTCCCCTTTCAGTCCAACAGATGGTTCCTTCTCTTATAACAGTAAGCATTATACAAAACAATAGATATAAATATGCCACATTTATGAGAGTTAAATGGCCCAGTGTACCTTCCCAATGTCCAGTTTATACATATTTGGCCCCTGACTTTAACATTCTACTATCTAACCATCTCCATGAGTTTAAAGGTCTATATGTGACTCAACATTCATACTAACTTGCAACACACTTTTAAGAGTATCTTCTTAGATCTATAACACCCTCTTGATTCCTAAACAATTCAAAATTTAACTATGAGACTCTAGCTGTCTATTCTTCAACCACCTCAGAGACCTGAGAGGGATAAATATATTTGCTTATATAGGAAGTGCAGGGCCTGCAGCTTCCAAAACTAAGAAAGGACATACCAATGACTGCCTGGACAGTTCCCATTTTCTCTCCATACATTCCTGCATCAGTCTTCAGTCTTTGGGTCCTGTTTCTATGACAGACATTTGTTGTAGAGCAGGGATTATGAAGGACTTACCTACCCTGTCTTGGCAGAGTTAGGCTGTCGACTTCCCTGCTACCAAGTTTTGTCCTTTTTGGACAGCAGTCTGTCTGCAGTTGGTGCAAGGGGTTTTTTCATGCCAAGAGATAGGCTTGCCACTAATTCAACCATCTTACAGTGGAGGTTCTTCGATGCTTATCTTCTACTTGGAGTAGAATAGGGGGTGCTGTCAGGCGCTGATATGTCTCGATATAAAAAAAAAAGAAAATCTTAATTTAAGATAACATCTTTGAATGCCATATTCTGCAGATCTCTTGGGGTTTTTGAAGATGCCCTATCCATCTCTTGTATTTAGATAAGCAAATGTTGCTTGTCTCTTAGCAACTTGATTACTGGGTAGTTTAGAGAATATCTGTGATACACTGTCATAGTAGCTAACAAAGTGACATGTTTGCATGACTAGGAGTTTGTTTTACTTAACTATCCTAGACCGTTTTAGACGGGTGGTATCAAGAGGCCAGAGCTTCACATTTTATTTTTAAGTATCTCTAGGTATGATACCATTAGGAAGCATTACCTTATTTTGTATCAGTATACAAAGATCTATTCAATTGTGGTTAAATATACTCTTAATTATGTATCAATGTACAAAGGTCAATGCCTATGTAGCCCAATACAAACTTAATATTACGTCCATATACAAGGGTCAATACCATTGTGGCCAACTATAATCTTAATTTTGTATCAATATACAAAGATCAATACCGATGTAATCCAATACAATCTTATTTTTGCACAATAAACAATGGTCAATACCACTTTAGCCAAATAAACTACTAATTTTGTATCAATATACAAACGACAGCCTAACTCTGCCAAGACAGGGTAGGTAAGTCCTTCACAATCCCGGCTCTACAACAAATGTCTGTCAGAGAAACAGGACCCAAAGGCTGAAGACTGATGCAGGAATGTATGGAGAGAAAATGGGAACTGTCCAGGCAGTCATTGGTATGTCCTTTCTTAGTTTTGGAAGCTGCAGGCCCTGCACTTCCTATATAAGCAGATATATTTATCCCTCTCAGGTCTCTGAGGTGGTTGAAGAATAGACAGCTAGAGTCTCATAGTTAAATTTTGAGTTGTTTAGGAATCAAGAGGGTGTTATAGATCTAAGAAGATACTCTTAAAAGTGTGTTGCAAGTTAGTATGAATGTTGAATCAGATATAGACCTTTAAACTCATGGAGATGGTTAGATAGTAGAATGTTAAAGTCAGGGGCCAAATTTGTATAAACTGGACATTGGGAAGGTATACTGGGCCATTTAACTCTCACAAATGTGGCATATTTATATCTGTTGTTTTGTATAATACTTACTGCTATAAGAGAAGGAACCATCTGTTGGACTGAACGGGAAAACTTCTGGGGGGAAGTGGGTGGAAGGGCGGGATAGGTAGGGGGAATAGGGAGGGGTTTGTGACTGAGATGTAACTTGAAGAAAAAAAAATAAAGTATTTAAAAAAAAAAGAAATTTTAAGAGTTCTAGCCTTTGTATTTTGTCAAGAAAACTTTGCTGGATTTTCTATGAAATACATGCTGCAGTTAACCTAGTAGTTTTCCCAAGATAATGAAGGAGATTTTCTCAGTTCTTTTTCACACTAAAATAAAAATGTAGAATAATCTGTGTCTGTCCATGGAAAGTAACTGTGTGACTGCAGACAAAATTAACCCCATCAGTGTCATTTTTATTATCAAAAAAATGAGCATAACTGTGCCTGTGTTTTGAACACACATCATTAATATCCTGTTTGATAGTTAAATCAATATGACTTGTTTTGATAATGATATTATGATTAAATAATTACATAGTGTGGTTTGATGTATTTTAAGGTTGGTTTGCTAATACCAGGAGCTTTGATCCATTTCCTTTATGATTAATGTTAACAAAATAATATTCAAACTATATTGATACCTATAATGACATCACGGTCATTCAGTATCACTCTTGCTATTTGCTAACAAACCTATCCAAGGTTCAGTCTCTATTGGAGTGAACTTGATTGTTTCCCTTTTAATTAGATATGTCATTTCTTGTTCAAAGTGAGTATTGGCTTATAGAAAAGTGAGAGTGGTACAAATGAGTCTTCTACAATAGAAAACAAGAAAAATTTGCTTGGCAAAAATGGAGACCCACAAAAGGTAGCATTTAATTATTCATTAGAGCACTGACCAATTACATCCATTCTTGTTGTCCAGTGCAGTTCCTTCTTTGTCACCATATGTTCAATCTATCAAGTTCCTTTAAATCACTACACTGTACTATTTTATTCATTGATGAGTTACAGTATGACCTTGTGTATTGATTGGTCTTGAGTAACAGAACATATAGAATGAATCTCTCTCTCTCTCTCCCACTCCATGTGTGTGTGTTGTGTGTGGTGTGTGTGTGTGTGTGTGTGTGTGTGTGTGTGTGTGTGTGTGTGTGAGAGATTTATTAGAATGACTTACAAGCTGTGGTCTAACTATTCCAACAGTGTTTAACAATGGCTGGCAATGAACAGAGAGTCAAAGAATCCTTAGTTGTTCAGTTCATGAGCTGGATGTCTCAGTTAGTCTTCAGTATACACTAGATCCTGAAAAGGTTGGTTCTAATGCCCTTGAAGGAATGGACTGTCTAGCAAGGCGAGTGGAAACAGTCACAGAGCATATGCTTTCTTTGTCCATGTCCTCATACAGCTTCAAGCAGAAGGTATGGCCTAGATACATTAAAGAGATACTTTAAAGAGCTGAATTAAAGGTGTGTCTTCCTACCTCAAATATTCAGGTTAGAAGTGGATTTTTCCCCTTCAAATTAAGCAGAAATCCCTCACAGGAATTCCTCCATTTTTATTTTTTAGTTACTTCCAGATGTAGTCAAGTTGACAGACAAGAGTAGTCATCACACCTTGGTACATGTTCTTTTTTTTTTCTGGTCAATTTAACATTAATTGTGCATTCTAAATAGATTTTCTAGAACTCATAAAAGAAAATATATTTCATTATTAAACACATTACCATAACACTTTGACATACCATGATTTATTTGGGTTTTAAGTATATAGCCAAATAACTAAAATTTCTCCTACGAAACAGCCTTAATGACAGTGTAGTCCATTGGTTAATATAAGTATAGTGTTCTGGCCATGCATTACGTTGTTGTGAATTTGTCAATATAATCTGTTTATCTAGACATGGATTTCATTTTATTAGTTATGTTACTTTGACATTGCTTTACAACTGCTTTTGAATATAGATTTTAGTTTGAGGGATTTTCTATTCATATATATGTTACAATTTTAGGTCAGTCATGAAAATAACATATACTCCTCATTTCTACACTCCTCAAAGACTGGTTTGTAATATATAACACTGTTTCTAACCCATTTCTACATCTTTAGTCTACATAAAGGAACTTTTCTTGCTTAGAAAATAAAATAAGAACATATTCATATTTGTTAAACAATGATTATGGTCCTAGGACTAGGATGCAAAGACACAACATTGACCTTCTGGGAATCAGCATTCCCCACGGAGGAGAGGAAGGGAAAAAAAATTGAGGAGATCCAAGATGGCGGCGGCCGGTGTGGACGTATTTTGTATTTGGGGTCAACAGTCACAAGGTGGCAAGTGTTGCAGGACACTGTACAAAGGACACGACCCCTTCTAAATCTCACCCAGCTACTACCCAGGGACCACGGAAGATCCTGGGCAGGACGCCCCTTCCCACTCTCGGCCATGCTAGGAAGCCTCTGGACCCGGGAATCGGGATACCCATCCCCCAACAGGAGAGACCCCCTGGTAAGTTCCAACCTAATACCCAGCCAGCAGATTCAGAACCCACACAGAGATAATCCCCACCCTGCTGGGCACTCCCAGGTCTCACACAGACAATCCAATTATCTGGGGAAAGATTGCGACCCTTGGAAGTCAGCACAGCTCCGCTGCAAAGTGCCTTCAGACCACAGATCGCAGTCTGTGATGTCACTGGCCAGTTTGTAAGCTGCCGGAGCGGCAAGGCTACTGGAGCTGAACTGCAGATTTACCCACTACAGGAACCAACCCCGGGCAAACTGCAAGATATTTGAAACTGTCCTATATCGGACTTTTGTACTAGTACAGGCCCTTCCGGCAGGGAACCAGAGCTTATTTGTACACAGCTCCGCCACCTGGATTAGTTAGGTCTCCACCTGGGAGGCGGGGCTGAATGACTCACCTTATGGGGGTGGAATAAGGCAACGCTACTCCTACACCAAAGCGCCCCCTTTTGACCCAAGTCCAGAAGACAGAAAAAAAAATTCCACATGGCCAGAGGCCGCAGACAAAAAAAAAACAAAAAACAAAAAAAAAACAAAAAACAGAGCGAAATGTCTCCAACAAAAGAAAGCAACACTATTCTGTACAGCCCGAACCACCTCACCACAACTGAAATACATGAAAATGATGACAATTCTATATTATGGAAAGTGATGGAGTCCTTTCAAGAGGAACTTAAAACTACGAAGGAATTCAAAGAAGCCACAATTTTACAAGTCGAAAAAATGAATAACACCAATAAAGAGCTACAAGCCAAGGTGACTCAGCTTGAACAGGAAAAGGACAAAGCAATGAAAGATCTCCAGGCAAAAACAAGCAAACTGGAGAAGGAAATGTACAAAATGAACAATACCATTCAAGACATGAAAATAGAAATGGAAACAATAAAGAAAACAGTCAGAGTTAAAAGAGGAAATGGAGAATCAAAAGAAGAGAACAGGAACTATGGATGTGAGTATGAAAAATAGGATGCAAGAGATGGAAGACAGGATCTCAGGCATGGAAGAATCAATGGAAGAAATCAGTACAACATCCGAAGAAAATGAGAAAGCTAAAAAATCTCTCACCCACAACATCCAAGAAATCAAGGACTCAATGAAAAGACGGAACCTAAGAATTATAGGCATAGAGGAAAGAGAAGACTCCTGACTCCATGGTCCACGAAATATCTTCAACAAAATCATAGAAGAAAACTTCCCAAACCTAAAGAAAGAGATGCCAGTAAAAATCCAAGAGGCTTACAGAACACCAAACAGATTAGATTAGAAAAGAAACTCCTCTGGCCACATAATAATAGAAACTCCAAATGTAGAGAACAAAGAAAGGATATTAAAAGCTGTAAGAGAAAAAGGTCAAGTCACATACAATGGCAGACCCATCAGAATCACACCTGACTTCTCTCAGAAATTTAAAAGCTAGAAGGGCCTGGACGGATGTCCTACAAGCCCTGAGAGAACATAGGTTCCCAGCCAGACTACTATACCCAGCAAAACTCTCTATCAACATAGAAGGAGAAAACAAGATATTCCATGACAAAATCAAATTCAAACAATATCTCCTCACAAACCCAGCCCTACAGAAGATCCTAGAAGGAAAATTCCAACACAGCGAAGATAACTACACCCAAGAAAAGAGAGGAAATAGAAACCTCCACAGCAACTAAACAAAAAAGAAACACAAGACACGCAGCTATACCAAAATAATGGGAAATAACAACCCCTGGTCACTAATACCCATTAACATCAATGGACTCAACTTGCATATAAAAAGACACAGACTTACAGACTGGATCCGTAAACAAGACCCATCTTTTTGCTGTATACAAGAAACACACCTCACTATTGAAGATAAACACTACCTCAGAGTAAAGGGCTGGGAAAAGGTTTTCCAAGCAAATGGACCCAGGAAACAAGCTGGAGTAGCCACCCTAATATCAAACAAAATAGACTTCCAATTGAAGTTAATAAAAAAAGACAGAGAAGGGCATTACATACTCATTAAAGGAAATATTCACCCACCAAGAGGTCATCTCAATATTGAACATCTATGCCCCAAATACAAAGGCACCTACATTTATAAAAGAAACACTTCTAAAACTTAAATCGCACATCAATCCAAACACTTTAATAGTGGGAGACTTCAACACCCCACTCACAACTATGGACAGATCATCAAGACAGAAGCCAAACAGAGAAATAATGAGTCTAACAGAGATCATGAACCAAATGGACCTAACATATCTACAGAACGTTTCACCCAAACACAAAAGAATACACCTTCTTCTCAGCACCTCACGGAACCTTCTCCAAAATCGACCATATAGTTGGACACAAAGATAGCCTCAACAGATACAAGAAAATTGAAATAACCCCTTGTATCTTATCAGACCACCATGGAATAAAGCTGGACTTCAATAGCAAGAGAATCAACAGAAAGTCTACACTCACATGGAAATTGAACAACTCTTTACTAGAGGACCACTGGGTCAGGGAATAAATAAAGAAGGAAATCAAAGACTTCTTAAAATCCAACGAAAATGAAGACACAACATACCCAAACCTATGGGACACAATGAAAGCTGTGGAAAGTTCATAGCACTAAGTGCCTTCAGAAAGAAAATTGTGACAGCTCATATTAGTGAATTAACAGCTAAACTGGGTGAATTGGAAAAAAAAGAAGCAAACACCCCAGGGGAAAAGGCAGGAGATCATCAAACTTAGGGCTGAAATCAACAACTTAGAATCAAAAAGAACTATACAAAGAATCAATGAAAGCAAGAGTTGGTTCTTCGAGAAAATCAACAAAATAGACAGACCCTTAGCCAAACTACCTAAAAGACAGAGGGAGAAAACCCAAATCAACAAAATCAGAAATGAAAAGGGAGAAATAACAACAGACATTGAGGAAATCCAGAGAATATTCAGATCCTACTCTAAAAATCTATACTCCAACAAATTTGAAAACTTAAGTGAAATGGACAATTTTCTTGATAGATTCCACCTACCGAAGCTCAATCTAGATGAGATAAACAGATTAAACAGCCCTATAACCCCTAAGGAAATAGAAACAGTCATTAAAAATCTCCCAACCAAAAAAAAGCCCAGGGCCAGATGGCTTTACCACGGAATTCTACCGGACCTTCAAAGAGGAGCTAACACCAATACTTTTCAAACTCTTTCAAAAATTGAATCTGAAAGAACATTGCCAAACTCAATCTATGAGACCACAATCACCCTGATTCCTAAACCACACAAAGACCCAACAAAGAAAGAGAACTTCAGACCAATCTCCCTCATGAACACAGATGCAAAAATACTTAATAAAATACTAGCAAACCGAATTCAAGAACACATCAAAAGTATCATACACCATGATCAAGTAGGCTTCATCCCAGGAATGCAGGGATGGTTCAACATATGAAAGTCTTTCAACGTCATTCACCATATAAACAAGATGAAAGAAAAAAACCATATGATAATCTCGCTAGATGCACAAAAAGCATTTGACAAAATCCAGCACCCCTTCATGCTAAAAGTTCTGGAGAGAACGGGCATATAAGGGCCGTACCTAGAAATAATAAAGGCAATATACAGCAGGCCAGTGGCCAACATCAAAATAAATGGAGAGAAACTTGAAGCATTTCCTCTAAACTCAGGGACAAGACAAGGATGTCCACTTTCACCATATCTCTTCAACATAGTACTTGAAGTTCTTGCTAGAGCAATAAGACAACTAAAGGACATCAAGGGAATAAACATCGGAAACAAAGAAGTCAAATTATCCCTATTTGCAGATGATATGATAGTATACATAAGCGACCCCAAAAATTCCACCAGAGAACTCTTACAGCTGATAAACACCTTCAGCAAAGTGGCTGGATACAAAATTAATTCAAAAAAATCAGAAGCCCTTCTTTATACAACAAACAAATGGGCTGAGAAAGAAATAAGGGAAACAACCCCCTTCACAATAGCCACAAACAACAAAAAATACCTGGGGGTAACTCTAACCAAGCAAGTAAAGGACCTGTACAACAAGAACTTCAAGCCCTTGAAGAAAGAAATGGAAGAGGCCTTTAGAAGATGGAAAGATCTCCCATGCTCATGGATAGGTAGTAGGATCAACATAATAAAAATGGCCATCCTACCAAAAGCAATATGTAGATTCAATGCAATTCCTATCAAAATACCAACACAATTTTTTATCGACTTGGAAAGAGCTAGTCTCAATTTCATATGCAACAACAAAAAGCCCAGAATAGCTAAATCAATCCTGTATAATAAAAAAACATCTGGAGGTATTACCATCCCAGAGTTCAAGCTGTACTACAGAGCAATAGTTGTAAAAACAGCATGATCAGTGGAATTGAATTGAAGATCCAGAAATAGACCCACACACTTATGGCCACCTGATTTTTGACAAAGAAGCCAAAACGGCACAATGGAAGAACAACAGCATCTTCAACAAATGGTGCTGGTCCAACTGGATGTCCAGTTGTAAAAGAATGAAATTAGACCCATACTTATCACCTTGTACAAAACTTAAGTCCAAGTGGATCAAAGACCTTAACATAAGGCCGGTCACACTAAATCTACTAGAAGAAAAAGTGGGAGAAACCCTCGAACTAATTGGCACAGGTGACAACTTCCTGAACAGAACACCAACAGCTCAGGACTTGAGATCAACAATCAATAAATGGGACCTCATGAAACTGAAAAGCTTTTGTAAGGCAAAAAAACTGTCATTCAAACAAAACGGCAGTCTACAGACTGGGAGAAAATCTTCACCAACCCCACATCTGACAGAGGGCTAATATCCAAAATCTACAAAGAGCTCAAGAAATTAAATGCCAAGAAACAAAATAATCCAATCAAAAAATGGGGGACAGAGCTAAATAGTGAATTCACAAAGGAGGAATCCCTAATGGCTGAGAGACACTTGAGGAAATGCTCAACATCCTTAATCATCAGAGAAATGCAACTCAAGATGACTCTGAGATTCCATCTCACACCTGTCAGAATGGCTAAGATCAAAAACACAAATGACAGCACATGCTGGCGAGGGTGTGGAGAAAGGGGTACCCTACTCCATTGCTGGTGGGAATGCAGGCTTGTGCAACCACTATGGAGGTCAGTCTGGCGATATCTTAGAAAACTTGGAATAGCTCTGCCTCAGGACCCAGCCATACCACTTCTGTGTATACTCCCAAATGCCTCTTCACGGAATCATAAGGAAGTTTCCTCATCTATGTTTATAGCAGCCTTATTTGTAATAGCTAGAAACTGGAAAAAACCCAGATGTCCCTCAACAGAAGAATGGGTTAAAAAACTGTGGTACATCTACACAATGGAATGTTATTCAGCTATCAGGAACAATGAAATTATGCAATTTGCAGCCAAATGGATGGAACTACAAAAGCTCATTCTGAGTGAACTAACCCAGACTCAGAAGGACGCATATGGCATCTCTTCACTTATAGTAGGATTTTAGCTATATAGTAGAAGGTATCGATACTACAACTAACACACCAAAGGGAACTTGGACATAGGTTTCTTATTTTTAATTTTTAATTTTTATTTATTTTTTATATATTAGTTATATATTTTTCTATCTTTTAGTCTTTTTTGTCTATTGTCTGCTTATTGGTTTGTTTGTTTAGTAGCTCTGTCTCCTGGGCAATGAGGCACTTTTCACTGATGGTTGCTTCGTAGATCCCCAATGAATGAAGAGGCTCTTGGCCCTCATACGACCTCTCAACTGAGATGAGGGACTGTTATATAAGGATACCCCACCCCAGAGAAATGGGAGGAAGGGTTAGGAAGTAAAGAAAAAAAAATGAAATGTGATGTTTCAGCCTTTTACTACTAATTGTAATAAACTGTTTAGGATAATTAAGAAATGCAAACTAATGGTTATGCAAGCTGGTCATTCCTTTAGGTACTATGACAGCCTATTATAGTTACTTGCTAAGCTAATCAGAAATAAACCTGCTAAGAGACAAGCAACATCTGCTTACCCTAATATAAGAGATAGATAGGGCCTCTTCAAAAACCGCAAGAGATCTGCAGAATATGGCATTCAAACATGTTTTCGTAACTTTAGATTTTTTTATATCAAGACATATCAACTCCTGACAGCACCCCCTATTCTCCTCCAAGTAGAAGATGAGCATCGAAGAATCTCCAGTGGGAGATGATTGAATTAGTCGCAAGCCTATCTCTTGGTAGGAAAAGCCCCTTGCTCCAACTGTAGACAGAATGCTGTCCAAAAAGGACAAAACCTGGAAGCAGGTAAGTCAACAGCCTAGCTCTGCCAAGACAGGGTAGGCAAGTCCTTCATAACCCCTGCTCTACAATCAATGTCTGTGAGAGAAACAGGGCCAAATGACTGAAGATCGATGCTGTAATGTATGGAGAGAAAATGCGAACTGTCTAGGCAGCCACTGGTATGTCATTTCTTAGTTTTGGAAGATGCAGGCCCTGTACTTCGTATAAAATCAGATATATTTATCCCTCTCAGGTCTCTGAGGTGGTTGAAGAACAGATAGCTAGAGTCTCATAATTAAATTTTGAGTTGTTTAGGAGTCAAGAGAGTGTTATAAATCTAAGAAGATACTTTTAAAATTGTGTTGCAAGTTAGTATGAATGTTGATTCAGATATAGAACTTTAAACTCATGGAGATGGTTAGATAGTAAAATATTAAAGTCAGGTACCAAATACATATGGACTGGACATTGGGAATGTATGTTAAGCCATATAACCCTCATAACTGGGGCCTAATTACCTCTGTTGTATTGTATTGTATTTGTTATTATAAGAGAAAAAGCCATTTGTTGGACTGAAAGGGGAAATTGTAGGGGGAAATAAGATATACCTTAAACTTAAAAGAAAAAAAAAGGAAGAGAATGGGGGCTGAGGGTGGGAGGGTGGGACAGGAGGGGGAATAGGGAGGGGACTGCGATTGAGATGTAACTTGAACAAATAAAAAATAAAGGAAAAAAAAGAAAGTGAACAAATGAATAAGGATGTGGTCTATTTTGTAGGTAGACTGTTCAAGATGAATTGAGGTTACCATTTACTAAATAATGAATGTTTTTCTGTTCAGGAATGTGAAGTTCATCAAATTTCAATCTGTCTAAGTAATTGTAAACTTTTCTGGGATCTATACCCTGGTGACCCAGTGAATGCACTATTTTGCATCCCATGGAAGCTAGTGCTCTTACAAAATAATTTCTGATAGCATTGTAGAAGGCAGGAGTTTTTTAAGGGTAACCACCTCATGAAAATAGATGTGTATAGAGAATGCTACTGCTAGCCCTCTTGAAAAACACTTTCTGTGTCGAAGAAGAGAGAAGCTAAATGAATTTCCCTAATCAAGATTCCCACAGCTCCATGACATCTGCCTACGCATTTGCTCATCAGAGAAATAGAATGTGTAGCAATTCTCTTTTATCAGCTTAGAGTGCTTTGTCAAGGGAAGGTTATTGTCCCATAAATTCAATTTAAAGGGAAAGAAATGTAATTCCTTTTCAAGGTCATTAAAACTAGTATGAAATGTTGGGTCTTACAAATAAAACTTTAATCTGCTAAACTAGCTGCAAAGAGAGACAGAGAGGAAGAGCTATTTTCTCAGTAAATATTATATACTTATAGTTTGTCAACTAAATTTTTTTTGACTGTGAACAAAATGTAAATGTCATGGATAAATGATAGCTTTAATGATGTTTTCCAGCATTGTGGTCCCCGTTACCATGGCTTTGTTAAATCATTAGAAGTCGTATTTCATGATAATTCCCTGCAAATCTGGTAATATTACTGATTTTCATTTGGCATGAAATGATGAGGGAGAACCACAAGGTTTATTGGAGGTACATGCCAGAGGACAGAGTGACTTAATGTGTGTGTATAAATCTTATAAAACTGCCGACTGGACAGCACTTTATGATGGGCATAAATCCCCATTCACTCTCTGATAGTGACAGACAGGGAAGTCCACAGTGAGTGTAGTAAACCAGGGAGGGAAGTCACCCTAGAGCAAAGAAAGCACTCCGGGGCCATGGGCCTCTTTCCTTCTCTTTCTTGTTTTATTGTACAATATCTAAACAGCTCCCCATTCTTGCTTAAGAGTTAAACAATTAAGGACTGCAGCCTTATTAATTGTGTCTTCTTAGATGTGCTTCATTGTGAAGTATGCCATGATGGTTTCATAATTAAACCGCTATTAACATTTGCCATCTCAAATGATTGCTCTGTCAGTGTTTCTCCAAAGCTCTGGAATCACACAGTTATGTCATTCAAGGTTTTGTTTGGGGAAATGAATAATGGTCAGGAGTGCATTGTGTCTTAAATATTTCCATCTCAACCTGTAAAACAAAAACAACAACAAAAGACCTATAGGGAGAGATACTTCTTAGAAAGCTAGATGACCTTTTGTGATTTTGTCCCTCTTAATAAGCAATTGTGATTGTGACCACTGTGCTCATCAAGGCTGCTTCTGTTTCAAGTGACTGCAAGGCAGAGAGAAGAAACTCCTAGCTCATTTCACTGAGACGCCATGGATTTCTGCAAGACTCCCAAGAGCAAGCAGCCCATCAAGGCGAATTGCATCAGAGTCCCTTTTTCTTTGTTTTTGTCAATGCTGGCTTCACTGTCCGATGAGCTCTCTCCATGAAGTGAGTAGAGTGGTACCTCCTGACTCACAGGTTTAGCTATCCTAGAGGAGATCCTAGAGGATGGTTATAATCTTAAGTACCAACTTTATTGATTCAAGGAAACAATAATACTATAAGATGTTATTATGGGGAGTGGGCAGAGGCTATGTTTCCTTAAGGACTGGCATCTGAGTTAGTGGGCTAAGTAAGGAATATACATTCTTATTCACTTTAGTGGGCATCATCTAGTTAGCTGTTTATATAGAAGAAAAGGGCAGAAAAATGATAAAATCAACTCTTTTTCTTTCTTTCTGAATGGTGACACAGCTTTGCCCTGTCCCCAGACATAAAATTCTCTGACCTTTGATCATGACTTTCACCATCTATCCATCTCTGTCAGTTGTCCAGTCTTCCAGTTTGTGCTGAATCAAGGTATGACATTTCAGCCTTTGCAGTTTGTCGTTGGAACATAATGGGACCTCTTAGCTTCTACATTTATACGTAGTAACACTGTTAATAAAGTTTCTCTGTGCATCTGTCCATCTTTCTGTCCATCCAAAACCAAAAGAGATTTTGCCTCTTTGAAGAGCATTTTTCAGTAACATAAGAGATTGTGTCTGATACACTTCACTACAATCTGTGTAGGACTCACCCACTCACTCCTGTACTCTGAGTGCTGGGTGCTATCCGAGCAAACTTAGCGCTGGGAGCAATAAATGTGGAAAACTTGGAGGCAAATGTGAAAATGATTTAGCAAAGATTAAATGACTGATATCAAATAATTGTAAGGGGGAGGAGGAAACCGTTGTAGGTTTTCATCGTGAACTACTTATTGGTAAAAGGGGAATAAAATCCTGAACCAAGTGTTCTCTGACAGTTCACTCATATGTGAGAGGACAACAGTGGAGGCACCCAACATTATGCAACACTCATGCAGATGTAAAAATAAACATGAAGAAGCTTGCTGAAGCTTAAAATAGAAAAAGAGGGCAAGGTGTGTCTTTAAAACTCCTGTAACATTTAAAAATATTTTCTGATTCCATGAAGAATATATATATATATATAACATACATTATGTATGCATTGCACAGAATAAATTAAACTAGAAACTTTTACTATAAGGTGAAATAAGTTATTTACCTTTAAAATCCCAGTTTCTACCAGCTTTATTTTATACGCTGATTCTTTTTATCTTCTTTTATGAAAGTTTTTAATTCTTTAAATTTTATTTCAAGGGGTTGGCACAAAAGGCAGCCACACTGCAGACGTGGTAAAATCCATTTTGTTTAAAGCCGATTCACTAGGATTTCATGGACATGCCATTGTGTCGGTGCAGTAACTGCTTAGTGAGGTTCTTTACGAGACACTCAGGATTATGGATCCATAATTTGCATTCATTGCAAACATTGTAACAACTTCCTTTGAGCCATTAAAAGGAAGGTATTGAAGGGCTGTTAAGGCCTCCACAAAGCACTGAAATCACAACAGGTTCATTTATTGCAGAAAATGGCAGCAAGATACAAGCTAGCGGCACAAATCCAGGTCTTGTCTGCTCAGCTGTATGTAGCATTTCACTTTTCTCAAGCTCACTGAAGGAAAGAAGGAGGTGTGATTTGAGTTGGTTGGAGACCCGCACAATCACCTCACAATACACCCAGCCCTCCTTTCGTTCATTCATTCATTTCAATATCTCGGTGCTGGGCCAGATGCTAAGGAAACAATAGGTCGTCCCTATAGACTCTAATTGGAGAAACAGATCCATGAAATATATTTGCAATAAACTGAAAATGTGAAATGATGGGCTAAGTGCTGAGTGGTTCCTGATGCTGCTAAGGAGACAGACCAGTGAGATAAAGGAACAACTGCAGAGAAGAAGGCAAAGGAAAGTCACTTTCAGCCAGCGACTTTAATAAGTGAGCCTTGTGTTGCAAATTAAGTTGTGAATTCTGCTCGGTGGGACTCACTGGTGCTGGCAAGTTCTATCTGTAGCCCTTTCACTTCCATCTCCATGATTGCCAATTTAAAGACAAATTGAACCAAATGTGTATCCCATAATAGTGCTAGCTGGAAAAAAAATCCATGTATGTCTCCAAAGACTTGAAAGATAAAAAAATTAAGAATCCCTGATATTGGCACAATTCCGTGTTAGTGGCCAATCTTTTCTGTTGGACCTTTGAGGATTAAGGATGATATTTCTCAAATACCTGCATAACCTCACACAGCTCCAGGCCTACAGTACACCAGCAAAGCACAGCATTTATTATCCACTGACAGAATACTGTTTTTTTGAAATGTTTACATAGTTGTATTTTCTTATGTGTATTCACAGTCTTTTGGCCAATGTCTACAGGGCAGGAGCTATGTGTAATTATTACAGCAATTTCAAGAGAAATTCATATTTATTTCTTTGTATTTTCTTTGAGATAGACTATCACAATGTAGCCTACTGACCTCGAACAATGGATCTTCCTGGCTCAACCTCCACAGTGGTGAGATTGTGGGTGTGTTCCACGACCACACCTGGGTTCAAATGGAATTTTGAAAAGTTTGTCAGACCCTCTTGCAGGTGCACAGGAAACCAAATAGTCCTATTAGTTTAAAGAAAATCATGACAGCCTCATGACCGAAAACAGGAGATCCCATCACTGCACCTGCTAAGCATCAAAATTAATGTCTGATCTCATGTGTTTGCAACCTATAAATTACCATTGTTTCCAGAAAATAAGAGCACAATGGAATATTTATTAATTAACTGTTGTGTTTCATGACTCCTACTAAAAAACCAGCTCATTGCTGGTGAGGGTGTGGAGAAAGGGGAACTCTCCTCCATTGCTGGTGGGAGTTCAGGCTTGTGCAACCACTATGGATATCAGTCTGGCAAAATCTTAGAAAACTTGGAAAAGCTCTGCCTCGGGACCCAGCCATACCACTTCTGGGTATACATCCAAATGATTCCTCACTGAATCACAAAGAAGTTTCCTCATCTATGTTCGTAGCAGCCTTATTTGTAATAGCTAGAAACTGGAAACAACCCAGATGTCCCTCAACCGAAGAATGGATTAAAAAACTGTGGTACATCTACACAATAGAATACTACTCAGCCATCAGAAACAACAAAATCTTGCAATTTGCAACCAAATGGATGGAACTAGAGAAGCTCATCCTGAGTGAGCTAACCCAGACCCTGAAGGATGCACATGGCATCTATTCACTTATAGTCAGATTTTAGCCATATAGTACAGGATAACTATACTACAACCAACGCACCAAAAGGAACATGAACATAGATTTTGTTTTCTGTCAATGAGACACTTTGTCCTAGTTGGGCTGCCTTATATGCCCCCAGTGTATGAGGAGGATCTTGGCCCTCATATGACTGCTGAACTGGGGCAGGGGACTGTTATGTAGGGACACTGTACTCCAGAGGAGTGGGATGAAAGGGATGGGCGTAGAGGGTGGGAAGGCAGGACTGGGAGGGGTGGAAAGAGGACACTATGATAAAGATGTAACCTGAAGTAATAATAATAAAAAAAAGATAATTTAAAAACCCCATCTCATTGTAGTTCAGATGAGTTCTTTGTCTTTGCACAGGCAGAATTTACTTCCTTGCTTTTATTCATGTTGCAATGGAAACAATAGGGCTAATTTTATTACCCAGGTGAAAATTCTAACTCTGATCTTCTCGTATTATCTGACCTTATGTGAGCTGAAGAGCTTCTCCAGCATCCAACCTGCCTGATGTCAGTACCTGTCTCAAGTATATAAAGATCTTAAATATATATAAAGTTTTTAGCGGTTAGAGCACCTTGTGTCTAACAAGGTCCAACATGAGATCCAGCGTGAGGAGCTGTTTAATAAATTCTTGTTTCATTTCTCCTCTCCTTTGTTTTATTGCTCACTCAATCATCTTTACAATGTATTTCGATTTAAAAACAAAACTATCCTTTATATTTCTGACTTAGAATATGTGGCTATGCATTTTGTGAGAAAAGAACATGGCTGAGAATTAAAGCTGTGGTCCCTAATTTCCTTATGCCACCACTAGCTGTCTAGTGAACTTGGACACATCATTTTACTCCAATTACACAGCTATGCAATTGCTCATAGTTAGAAAGCATAATGTCATCATTATGGAAGTATATAAAGATCTTAAATTATGAATGTTGCCCAAAACCTTATGATAATACATGGCATGGCTGTTTTTTCTTGATTTAGTATTTTTTGGGGTCTTACTCTATTATTTTTTTCAATTCTGACTTCTATTCTAACCTTAACACAGTGGTTCTCAACCTTTCTAATATTGAAACCTTTTAATACAGTTTCTCATGCTGTTGTGACCCCTCTCCCCAACCATAAAATTATTTTCATTGCTACTTCACAACTTTAATTTTGCTTCTATTATGAATCATAATGTGAATACCTGTGTTTTCCGATGGTCTTAGGCGACCCCTTTGAAAGGGTCACTTGACCCCCTCCCCCAAAGGAGTTGTGACCCACAAGTCGAGAACCACCACATTACAGGAAGATTTCGTTCTTGGTGGCTCTCAATTTTATCAAATCATTAACTTCAGTTTGGAAGGGAATTTGTGTATTCTCTAGCTGAGTGAGGATCCTGCACCCACGCCATGGCAGACGCCACCAGAGTGACAGGGATACCTCCTGAAGCAGCATGCTCCTGCAGCCAGAAGGTTCCTATGCAATTACTCTTTGTACTTAAACTTAACCCTGACCTATTTTTCAGCTACATCTTGATCAAGTTCTCCTTTTAAGATTTGCATAGGATTGCTGGGTATTCTCCCACACCATGGTGGTTTGACAGAAATTTAAAATAGCAGTTCTTATGAGTCTCTTGATTTATTCCTCATATGCAATGCTTAAAAAAAAACTTTATCATAAGTGTATTCTCAACAACCAGGGCTCTATAATCAATGTAGCATTAGAGCGTAGTACTACATCTTATAATGAATAAAGTTGTAAGGTGGGCTAGTAATTATTTATCTGTATGTATCATTGAAGACAGAGAATTTCCTATATCTAAAGCTTCAGGGATCTTATAATCCAGCTCATATGTTCTTCACCAATTTGGACACCTGTGCTGAGTGTAAAGAAGATCCTACATCAAGAGCAACTAAGCGAACACACACACACAGAGTAAATTATCTGAAGCTTCAGGTGCATGCTCAGTGTAAAAAAAATGTAACATGTAGAACAAAAATAATGGTTCTCTGGTTGATTGTGAGTGGGGGTCGCGGCCAGAGGATCAGGAAGGAACCCACAGACTCTTCTAAGAGTCACATGGTTGTCCTGGGTCCTAGTGCTAATCTCTGAGGTACAGGCAAGAGCCCAAGGTGCAAGATGCCAGTCACATTTCTCTGTGTACATTCTACTTGGTTGGTTCACTGTTACAAAGGAAGAAAAAGGACCAGGAAAGGCAGGATTAGGTGCAGTACTGAGAAAGAGGGAAGTGGAGAAAGAGGAGTAACAATACAACGAGAGGGAGTAGCAGGAGGAGATCCTACTGCTTTTAAAAATCAAGAGTCTGTTCTTCAACCACCTCAGAGACCTGAGAGGTTTAAATATATCTGATTTTATAGGAAGTACAGGGCCTGCAGCTTCCCAAACTAAGAAATGACATACCTGTGGCTGCCTGGACAGTTCTCATTTTCTCTCCATACATTACAGCATCGATCTTCATCATTTGGCCCTGTTTCTCTGACAGACATTGATTGTAGAGCAGGGGTTATGAAGGACTTACCTACCCTGTCTTGGCAGAGCTAGGCTGTCGACTTATCTGCTTCCAAGTTTTGTCCTATTTGGACAGCATTCTGTCTACAGTTGGGGCAAGGGGCTTTTCCTACCAAGAGATAGGCTTGCGACTAATTCAATCATCTCCCACTGGAGATTCTTCGATGCTCATCTTCTACTTGGAGGAGAATAGGGGGTGCTGTCAGGAGTTGATATGTCTTGATATAAAAAAATCTAAAGTTACCAAAACATCTTTGAATGCCATATTCTGCAGATCTCTTGAGGGGGTTGAAGAACAGATAGCTAGAGTCTCATAATTTAATTTTGAGTTGTTTAGGAGTCATGAGAGTGTTATAGATCTAAGAAGATACTTTTAAAATTGTGTTGCAAGTTAATATGAATGTTGAGTCAGATATAGACCTTTAAACTCATGGAGATGTTTAGATAGTAGAATGTTAAAGTCAAGTACCAAATACATATGGACTGATCATTGGGAATGTACGTTAAGCCATATAACCCTCATAACTGTGGCCTAATTACCTCTGTTGTACTGTATTGTATTTGTTATTATAAGAGAAAGAGCCATTTGTTGGACTGAAAGGGGAAACTGTAGGGGGAAATAAGATATACCTTAAACTTAAACTTAAAAGAAAAAAAAAGGGAAGAGGATGGGGGGGTTGAGGGTGGGAGGGTGGGACTGGAGGGGGAATAGGGAGGGGACTGCGATTGAGATGTAACTTGAAGAAATAAAAAATAAAGGAAAAAATATATATACTGGATCTGGACTCAGAAGTCCTAGAATACTGCTGAGTTAAATGAAGAAAAAAAAAAGGAAATTAATGGGGAAGGGCTCAGCCCAATATGGGTGGTGCCATCCCTGGGTTCTGTAAGAAAACAGGCTGAGCAAGCCATGAGGAGTAAACCAGTAAGCAGCACTCCTCTATGGCCGCCGCATCAGGTCCTACCTCCAGGTTCCTGCCTTACTTGAGTTCCTGCCCTCACTGATTTTGATGATGAACTGTTGTGTGAAACTGTGAGTGAAATAAACCCTTTCCTTCCCAAAAAAAAAAAAAAAATCAAGAGTCATCATATAAAATCTTCATTTTTCAACTTCTTTTGAATAAATGTAAACCTGGGCAATAGTAGGCCTCATTTCCACTCATCAGAATCAGATGGAAGAGTCTATGGCCTGGAAGCTGTCCAGGGGGTGGTCCAGTTCTCATCATCCTGCATGTGACATGGTAGGCCAACTGCTTCCATTCTGTAAGCATGGGAGATTCCATGTAGTGGGTATTATTTCTGACCCATTATTCCTTATTCTCAAGATGTTTGTTTTAATTCTTCACTCAATCTCACATAACATACACACCACAGTTGTCATTTCTCTAGTATTATTCTTCAGGTAATACCATACAGGCTTGTTAGATCGCCTCTGACAGATATTGAGATTTCTTACCATTACCCTCTCACCTCCAGGCCTAAAGGTTTCCAGAAAATTTTCCCTCTCTTTTTACTTGACAAGGAAGCTTTCTCAAAAAGACACACTGTCCTCTGTGAAGTAGCCAATGGGTGTTGTAAAAGGACTTATACAGGCTGAATATGACTATAGGCTGAAACCTTAGCTCTGCCTTTCCTTGTCCAAGTGGAGCCCAAGGTTCCTGGTCCTCAGTAGCTGGTTCAAATGCCTCCACCTTCTCAATAAATACACACTGGAAAAAAACACCCTCATTAGTAATGAAAGAAATGGAAACATAAAACCCAAGTTTGAAAAGGCCCGATCAGGCTCACTATTATTGAAGTCTTGATAACATTTTGGATATATAGTTCATAGCAAAAATTGGGAAAAGGAAAATACCTTCTGCTCTTCTTCTCTTCCTTGCTACATAGACTGTTGGGACAGGCATTAGTAAAAACACATTGATGTAGCTTTGAAAAACAGGCATTGGGTCTGATAACCAAATGTGAGAAAAAGTGAAGGCTCTCTTTGAAGGAACGCTTCTTTAATATGTGAATATGTGAAGTGGCGGGGATAGATCAAGACAATTAGCTTTCTTAGACTGTAGTGAGTTAAAGAGTCTAACAGCACTCCTTTGTGACTGCTAAAGCCATACACATAAAAATCCATGCCAGATTTTGTATAATATCTATATATAAATACACATACATAGATATATTTATAGTTATATAGTATATTTTTTATATTGAACTTTACAGGTTATATATATATGTGTCTGTGTATGAATATATATGCATATATAATGTACTTTATATATTACACCTATAAAGTGAGATTTGGGAAAGTTCAGCACAAAACATGTATGTGATCAGTTCTCACCATATATTTAGTCATTTATAGATATATATTGCAGATAAGAATGTTAAATTACAGTATAGGGCCAGCAAAATTCTTACTGGAATATTCTTTGGATGAAAAGTACCTGGATTTTTAAATACATAAATTAGAGATAGGGAATGTGAGAGAGAAAATATAGAAAATGATACTGAAGAAATATCCCACTGAGTAGCTAGAGAGAGATGGCTATAAAGTGCTCAGTGAACAAGTGTAATGACTGGCATTTGGATCACCAGAGCCCATGTGAAATCTAGACAGGCATGGTGGGACTGGACTGGGGAGGTAAAGATGGAGCTAGAATCTGGGGCAAACTAGCTGGATGGATTTGCTGAAATTCTCATCTCCAGGGTCAGCAAGAGATGCTGTTTCAACATATAACATGGAGAGTGATCATGGAAGACACTGGGTGTTAACTTCAGGTTTTTACCTCTGTACAGAAACATGTACATCTATACACACTTAAACATGCTCACATACATGAATATAACACACACACATATGCAATTTCTTAAATTTGTTGCAGTTGGGTATCTTTATGATATCTTTGGATATCTTTATGATGCCCAACTGCAACATATTTAAGAAAATACAACTGATCAATACTATTTAATGCCTACAAAGGACCACGCACAATTATTTCTCATTTTTTTCATAGTTCTGTGGTTTGGTATTCATAGTTCTCTCTCCCTGCCCCCTCTTTTTCTCTGTCTGCCTCTGTCTTTCTCTTTGTCCCTCTCTTTCTCTCTCTCTCCCTCCCCCCCCCCCCCCCCCCCCGTGTGTGTGTGTGTGTGTGTGTGTGTGTGTGTGTGTGTGTGTGTATGTGTGTGTGTGTGTGTGTGTGTGTGTGCACGCGCGTGCTGGTGCACATGCACATATAAGCCTGTACACACATTGAGGCCAGAAGTCAATCTTGGGTATGCACCACGGAAGCCATCCATCATGTCTTCTAAGATAAGCCTCTCAGTGGAACCTAGGATTTACCATGTAGGTGAGGCTGGCTGGTTAGCAAGACCCTGGGACACTACAACCCATTCATCTCCACCTCCCTCGGGCCATCATGATTGCTTATTTCACATGGTTCCTGAGGATTGAACTCAAGTCCTTCCTCAGGTTCTTACTGACTAAGCTCTCTCCCCAGCCCCATCATCAAATATCCTCAAAACAAAACAACAACAAAATGCCTACCAACTGCCCTCCAATCAAAATTCAAATACGTTGTCTGTTTTCTACACAGTGTTGTTAAAATGTGCATTTTGAAGCTTAAATAGGCATTGAGTGCTATGAAAGTGCCAGTTATGAAGGTGTAGTGATGATATGTGCTTAGGCCCTCTCTCACCCCTGAATGTGACTCACTCACATAGATTTGCTTAGTTGTGTTCAGATTCACACTTGGGTTGAGTTTCCAGAGTCCCCCATGCATACAGTGTAGCAAGTCATATGCTGGCTTGATTAGAACTACCTACTGAGCCTGGGAAGAAATTTTGTTCTTTCTACTCTCACATGCAAAATTCTCATTTATCTCTTTCTTCAGCAGCATTATCAGAAAATATTTTCACAGCAAATAGATGACAAGTCTGTAAGTGACTGTTAATGGAATTTTAATGAATGTGAGGTGCTGGCACAGTATATCCCGCAGACTCCTTTATTTTCTTAAAGAAAAGAGAGAGAGAGAGAGAGAGAGAGAGAGAGAGAAAGAGAGAGAAGGAAGAGGAGAAAGAGGAGGAGGAGGAGGAGGAAGAAGAAGAAGAAGAAGAACAACAACAACAACAAGAGAAGCTTTAATGCTGATGGTTTGCACATTTAAGCCATAGCCTGTAGGACAGAATAGGGGCAGCTTCATTTGGGAAGCTGATTTTTTTTCCCAGCCTATTAAAATTTTTGTCCTTCATTTCCCCAAATCTCCTGGAGGGCTTGGCAGCCCAGTGGTCAGCCATCCTGCAGATCACAGTACCTGATAGCTTACTCAGAAGACCAGAATGATTGCTGCTCTCAGCCCCTGCTGCCTCTGTACATGAGACCTCTACATCATATGCACTGTTTATTGCACATTGTTTCTTTTGTCCCTCTAAGCAGTCTGTAAACTCTATCTCATACAGAGTCTGGGAGAGTTACTGCGTGTTGATACACTCACCCAAATCTGCGTGGAGTGTTTTTCGCTATGAACATATGGACTTTGGCTCCAGGCCCAGAATACCTGAGTCAATTTAAGAATCCAATCATTACTGAGGGTTTGTATTTTTAGGGGAGAAAAAGGTGTGCATCCTAGTATGTAAAAGCTGTCCACATTTACATTCCAGCTTTCATTTTAATTAAGCCAGCCACAAAGATCAATAGAGGATTTACTACCACAGAGGACCATAGTGGATGACGTCGGGGGAGGATGTTACCGCATTGACAGAAGGAGGGCATGGAAGGTGTTTAGCAAACCATCTTTAACTGGCTGGATGTTTCTCACATGTTTTAAATTCCATTGTCACTAACTCTTTCCCCCACCCCATAGCAACCTTGGGCCACAACCCTTCCAGAATATTAATGATGTCCCATGGCCACAAAATGCATTATCCAGAGAACCGTTTCCCACTTTTACAATACTAAGACAATCCTGCTCATTGTTAGAGACCCTTATATGACTTTGAGTTCCTCAGAAGAGAGAAGAGTAATTCTTTACTGACAGCTTCAGTGGCTGAAAGAGGAATCAAAGTCAATGCATTATTAATGACTCTTCTTTTTAATGACTCAATCACAGAGGAAAATACTTTTAAACATTTTACTTCAAATAACTTTTACACTTGGAAGAAGCCTGCCCACCAATTAAGGGAACCAAATTGTTGAATAAAACCAGAAATAGTGAGTTAGATGTTCTTCAAACATATTGGTCTTCTGAAGAGACTGTGAGGGTAAACTGTAGTCATCTCTTCCTGACAGGTGGAGGACAGACCTGGTCAATGATTCGGTTACTTGAGATCATGATTAGAACCAGGCTTTAGCATCCCAGCACCTGGATTTATTATTAGCAATGCAATCTTTGGCAAGTCTGAAAAAAGCTCTAGGGCTTATGGTTTCTTCATCCATAAAATGATGGTAATGGTGTCCCTAGGAGTGATATTGCGTGAGGATTAGAGATACTATAGGTGAAAGATATCCTGAGGGCCTTTGGCTTCTGACTTCTTTTTTTTTTTTTTAAATACTTTATTTTTTTTTCTTCAAGTTACATCTCAGTCACAAACCCTTCCCTATTCCCCCTTCCTATCCCACCCTTCCACCCTCTTCCCCCCAGCAGCTTCCCCTTTCAGTCCAACAGATGGTTCCTTCTCTTATAACAGTAAATACTATACAAAACAACAGATATAAATATGCCACATTTATGAGAGTTAAATGGCCCAGTATACCTTCCCAATGTCCAGTTTATACATATTTGGCCCCTGACTTTAACATTCTACTATCTAACCATCTCCATGAGTTTAAAGGTCTATATCTGACTCAACATTCATACTAACTTGCAACACACTTTTAAGAGTATCTTCTTAGATCTATAATACCCTCTTGATTCCTAAACAACTCAAAATTTAACTATGAGACTCTAGCTTCTATTCTTCAACCACCTCAGAGACCTCAGAGGGATAAATATATCTGCTTATATAGGAAGTGCAGGGCCTGCAGCTTCCAAAACTAAGAAATGACATACCAGTGACTGCCTGGACAGTTCCCATTTTCTCTCCATACATTCCTGCATCAGTCTTCAGAAATACAAGAGATGGATAGGGCATCTTCAAAAACCCCAAGAGTTCTACAGAATATGGCATTCAAAGATGTTATCTTAAATTAAGATTTTCTTTTTTTTTGATATCGAGACATATCAGCTCCTGACAGCACCCCCTATTCTACTCCAAGTAGAAGATAAGCATCGAAGAATCTCCAGTGTGAGATGGTTGAATTAGTGGCAAGCTTATCTCTTGGCATGAAAAAGCCCCTTGCTCCAACTGCAGACAGACTGCTGTCCAAAAAGGACAAAACTTGGTAGCAGGGAAGTCGACAGCCTAGCTCTGCCAAGACAGGGTAGGTAAGTCCTTCATAATCCCTGCTCTACAACAAATGTCTGTCAGAGAAACAGGCTTCTGACTTCTTGTCTGATTCCAGATATCAAAGGTGAGGGCATTGCGGGGAAAATCAGTTGTAGCAGCTGGCTGACTGAGTTGTTTTAGACTCTGATAGGGCACCAGGAGAGGGAGCCATGGAGAGAGGATAGGAGAGAGCAGAGATGGAAGGAAGAATCAGAGACTAGTTTGCATGAAAAGAAAGGTGATATCCAGCATCATTGCCTTTGAGATATGTTCAAGGGTAGAAAGAGGAGTTTAGAGTCAGAGCAAGCATATGTTGTGTAGGAATGATCTTGAAAGAATCTATGAGCAGTGTTTGTTTACATTATAGTAGAATTTTTTAAAAATCGAGTTTCAGGTGAGGATCCACCAACAAATGGTTAATTATGTCTTGTATTTTCCTGAAGGCTATTTTCTAAGAGTACTAATAAGACAAAATCATAAAGAGAGTTTTTAGTTATCAAACCACTATTCTGTCAGGCACCCTGGCTTGCTCTTATCATATGTGAACTCCTTTCATTGTATAATGCTGAGATGTGTTGTATGATCCCATTTAAAGGAAGCCCTTAAATCCCCTTACAGGAAGTAGGACTAGAGAAAGCAGGTGTACCTCCATCCCAGGTTACACAGTTATTAATTAGCATGAGTTATAATTTGAATTTAAGCTTTTGATCTTTGAGTCTGTGTTCTGACCCCATCATATGCCACCCACTGAAGCAGTGGGTAAGACTTGCATTATAATAAGGCTAATAACAGGAAGTTGCAAATCAAACTGAATTCTATTTGAAGGGAGTTTGATAGTTGGTTACTTTACTGACACTTTTGCCACTGAGACAACGTGTGTACATGTTATTGTGCATTCAAGCGGGAAGGATGGCAAATTCCATCCTAATTTGTTTGCATCGTTTTGTCTGCTGTTTCTAATCCCACATTTTAGAAACTACAGTGAATCATTATTTAGGGCTGCAGCTACTTACAGAACAAAACAGTCAGGGTCATTTAAAATCTCTTTTAGTAGAGAGTGTTTAGATATTCTTGTTTCTGGCTACTGGTAACAAATCTTCATTAAATCTTAAACACAGCATAAACAAAGCATAAACAGATTGTGAATGGTTCTTAATTCAACAAAAGGAGATAAAGGCCCTGTAGATACCACTGAATGTTGAACAGACCCTGAGGAAGTCATTTAAAAGCCAATAGTATTTTCATGTATGCTAGTGTCTCTAAATTAGAATTTCCCAGAAGAATTGACCTTGGCAAAAGTAAATAAACAAACATAAAAATCCATGCACCTGGGTTTAAAGTTGTCTATCCCAAAGTTTTATGGTTCTGTGGCCACTTCTGCAAGGTGATAAACAATGTCTGGGCCACATCCTGTACCTATTGCTGGATATTGCCAATGCAAAAACACAGCCCTCCACTTAAAGGGAATACAAGATGATCATTTATTCCAGAGCCAAATTTGGATGTCCACAACCAGGAATATAGATTTAAGTTACCCCAAATTCCATGTTCCAATGTGTAAGCAATTTCATAGAGTTGTATACTTTTGCAGAATAAAGAACGTCATAAATCAAGGCAATTTAAAACTATATCACACATCAGGGGTGGATACAGCAAGATGGGGGAAGGTTTCCTATAGGCCTCAGACATTATCTGAAGCCATTATTAGCTTTGCAGTTGGTTGAACTTAGTGGTCTGCTAAGTTAATAGATTCCAATGGGTTTTATTTGTTAATCACAACATGTCAGTCTTGATGCACAAGTGGGCAAATAATGGCTATTCAGAGGCTATAGCTAGCCTGAGATAAGGTAATTAGCCTCTGAACCTGTAACATTCCAGTCTTTCAACATCACCACAGTTCTAATTGATAAAATAGTCTTTCCAGACACTACTTCTTTCCAGAAATCATCATTGACAATATGCATATTTAACTCAGCTTTCTCTATAGCAGAGAAGGAATCATAGAGTTAAAGCAATGCACATGTCGGAGCCTGGTTTGAAAGTCTCTTTCTCTCTCATGGTCCATTTTTCTCTTGTATAGTCTGTAATATAAGTATCTCTCTGAAAATACAGCCCACCAACCCCAGCTGAAGTTGTTGTACAGCCTTGCCAAAATATGGCCACAGTTATTGACTTTCTTTTGAAATTAGAGAATTTGCTTTTATTAGTGTAGCTGAAGACACTGGCATTGCTTTTGGATGCATAGAGAGTTTTCATCACTTAAAACCTATAGGAAATAGTCATTTATCTTAGATCTTGCAAAGATGCCCACCATTTTAGAACACTGGCCCATAACTTGTCTGTGCATTGTAATCAACTGAGAAAATCTGAAATATACTATTTACTGTGTTCCTTTTCCAGAAATAGTAACTTAATTCCTCCCTGGGTTTGAAGATTTAACAAAATTCTCTGGGGGATTCCAAAATGTACTTAAGTTTTGGAAACACTGATTCACCACCTACTTAAAGTGTTTCAACAGGGCTGTTGGGGGACTCATGTGCACATTAGAGAAAGATTGATTTGTTTTGATTCAAAGATTGCAACTTCAATTTTTGTTAAATTCCACCATCTTTAAGGTTGAAGGGGAGAGCTACAGGCCTATCAGCGAGATTCTGAATACATGAGGAAAATGGTTGGGCATTGAGAATTAGGTAGGGGCTATGCTAATTATTGGCAAAAATCAGTGTTGTTGGTCCTAAGTTTGAACCTTGGGCTTCCCTTTTGTTCCTTTTGATTCTAGATCAAGGTTGACACAGGAGTCAAATGAAGGTGAAACATTGTTTTAGTTCATTGAGGACAGAGCTGGGTTGACAGATACACACATTCTGAAGGGAGACCAGAAGAAAGTTCTAAGTACCCCTTGGCCCTTAGATTTATTTCCCTCACCTCAACAAGTCTCCAGAGAAGGCATAGAAGGGAGAACCCCTCTCTGGAGTGGAGAAGTTCTTCCTCAGTGAGCATACCACACTTTTTATAACATCAGGAAAGAGCCTAAGATGCTTCACTTAAGAATAACTTCAGAGACAAGAGAGCTAGCAAGAGAGCAGCCTGCTCTGGAGGAGTAGTGACTAGTCCCACATCACTGGTCTACTTCGTCATTCCCTCCACTGGAAAGCAGGGTGAAGAGTTTTCTGGTTGTTGTTTCTATTTAGAGCACGGAGTGGGAATACTGGAGAGGATATGAGTCATTCCCCTATCCTTTTTGGTAGATTAGGACAAGGGAACATAAACCTGAATGGCCTGTCCAGGAGACCGTGTCATTCTACATGATGAGGGCTTGAGTCAGAAGAGTGGCCAATGTATGGACCTGGGTGATATGTTCAGAGAAACAGAGAAGGCTGCTCAAAGAGCAGTCAGGGATCATGGTCACCAAGGTACATTGTTTAAATGATGTTTTCTCTTCAGTATCTTCTATTCATATACTTATGTTCCTTTTAATGTCTTTTCATTCATACAGATCTCCACAGGTATTGAAGAATTTTAATTAATGGAGGTGGGTGGAGGTGGTAACTGGTTTCCTTAGAACAGTGACTGTGTCCATTATTCCAGTCAAGAATCTTGCACTCATAACTTTTCAATTGCCAATCTATCTTTTAGAAACAGGAAGAGCTCGGGAGAGAGAGGAGGGGAAAGAGGGACTAAGGAACTATCTGACTTATGCCTTCTGAATATTCTGGAACCTAGTCTTTCTCTTCCCTTTATCCTTTCCTCTTAACTGGCAGTCACCAACAAAAACCACGTGAGCACAAAGGAGACCAGAAAACAGTCTTAGCTGCTGGTTTCTCCACCAAACCTGCCTCCTGCTTATTGATGATTTATCTCTAATGTATCAGCAATAGTCACTGACAACACTTCCTCCCCAAACCCCCTGCTTTTTTGCTGCTGGCATCTGGCTACATCTCAAGTACCCCGCTGAAACTGGAGGGCATATGAGGCTTCCTCACTGACAAATAGAAAAGCCTATTTTTAACATCCGACTCATTTGATCCTTACCTAAGGCTGTTTGTTTTGACAGTGGTTAGCTGTTGGTGTTTTGGAATCAGGCACATACAAGCTTAAATCTTAACAATAGTGCTTGCATGGTGACTAGGGAAATATAAAACACACATATACACACTGATACAGACACGCTCAACAAAATACAGGGTACACATACATTGATGTCTAGTTTCAGTTTTGCTTTCTAGAAATAGCATCACATTTTTATAGTCTTCTCTGCTCCTGGTCTTAATTACATTACAGGTCATTGTAGAAGTCTTTCTAAATGAGCTGGTATGGATGCTAACTCATTGTTTTAAATATAATTGATGGACTACAAATTATTCAGCCATTTTCCCAGTGATGGCTATTCCATTTGTTTTGAAGCATTTTCTAGAGTAGGCTTTTGGCACCATAGTATAAAATACATTCTCAGCTGAGAGATGGCTGGATCAAAAGATGCATACGTATCTAATCTGTATTTAGCATGCATGTTTAGTTTTAACAGATGTTGCCAGGGAAATCTGAAAAAGCCATTTCATTTCACATTCTAGCAGCAGTGTCTAATGATCCTCCTCACTGTATTAATATGGTGCTTCTCCGATATTCACAAATGTGTTATCCTTCCTCAACTACCTCAGATGCTGAGCGTCTTCTCAAGTGTTTACTAGTAATTGATGGGGAAAGTTCTATAACCTGTCTGTTTATAACTTTCTTTAGTACAATCTCCCTGAACTTCAACTGCTTCTCAAGTTTATTTTGGGGAGTGAATAAAATAGTTATATGAAGGCTGTACCCAAAGTTTGGAATGAAAAATGTTTGATGCATGGTAGATGGTATAACAATGTTGGATTTCTATACCCTTTCATCTTCAACATCTTAAATGTAAACAGTTTTGCGAAGTTCTAGTATTGAATCTCTTTTTCTAGACATCTTTCATTCTATCTCTCTCTGAAAATTCTTGTTTTCTATAATTTCTACTTTCCATGCTGTTTTGATTTATTAAAGAAAAGGTTGAATCTCTCATTCTTTTTTTTTTAAGGTTTTTTTTTGTCTTTTCTTTTTTTTTTATAATTTATTTTTTATTTCTTCAAGTTACATCTCTCATTCTTATTCATAATACTGGTGCTCTCTAGGCCCAAACAACTCTATTCCCATCACTAAACAAATGGCCTGCAGTGAGAGTATCTTCTTGCATCTGCTCTCCTGTGTTGCTAGATGTCCCCTTTCTTGCAGGACCCATGAGCTTGGATGGAAGAGCAGCCAGGATGCTGGGATTATAGCAACATACCATGAATTTCATCTCTACCATGATTTCTTTCATCTCCTTCTCACTCACTGTTTCCACTCTAGTTCATCCTTAACCAAATTAATATACCTATCTCACCAGGATTTCCTGTGCTGTTTATTAAAAATTTATTTATTTTTAAAATTAAATTATGTATAGGTGAATGTCTATGGGAATGTTCTTATCAGTGCAGGTGCCCAGCATCCCCCCCCTGACTTTTTAATTTTTAGGGTCAATTTTTGGGGCTATGCAGATCACTCCATGGTTAAAAGTGAGTACTACTCCTGCAGAGGACCTGGATTCAGTTCCAAGCACCCACATCAGGATGCTTACAATTGCCTATAACTCTATTTCTAGGGGATCCAATGCCCTCTGGCATCTGAGGGTACACACACACACACACACACACACACACACACACATATGGGACATATAAACTCATGTAGGTGTGCACACACATACATATAATTAAAAAAATATCCTTGAAAAAGTCATTCCATAGGTGTCAGGACAAAATACACTAGGAGATGTATGGCATCCACTCAAAACCATTTATATATGGTTGCTGCACCCTGTTTCCACCCTAGCAGTTTACTCCCTCACCAACTATTTTACAGGCAAGGGACACAGTAGCTCAATGACTACTCCATCCAATAATTCCTTCACTTTGCTTTATATATAGTCCCATTTTGACATGTGCTAAACAATTCTCCAACATTTATCCATCAGGATAGTTTGTAAAACATCTGGTTTCTCAAACAAAAGAATATCAACAAGAATAGGCCTCCATTCCTCAACAGCAAAGTAGACTAGCAGCTGTAGCTATTCTTGGGTTGCCACTCTCTCTCAGTTTTGCTCCAGTCACTCCATAGAGCCATATTCCTGAGTATCACTTGCAGGACTGCTCTAGGGAACCACGTCAATTACTACTTAATCTATGCATGATCTTAAGCTAGTCAGTCTGCACTTGGGCCTCATGTTTTTATTCCATAAGTTTCATTTCTCAAAGTTTACTTTTTACCAGTTTTCTCCCATGGGCCTCATTTAAGCATTGCTCCATGAAATAGTACATATGTTGAACCTGAATGTTGTGCCCTCTAACACTATTCTTCTTCCAAGTTGACTTGGATTTTGACCAGTGGTCCATAATTACCTCTGTTAGCATATTATGACATTCCACACTTTCTATCATGCTTATTTTCTTAACTCAGAAACAATGCTATAAAAGCATGTGATTATTGTTGCTTATGATGGCCAACTTTTTTTTTTTCATTTAGTCCTTTCTATTCCAGACCAATTTTGTGTTCAGTCAGGCTACTGTGGCAGCCTGACCCGAGCTACTAGACACAATGGTGAATCTACCAGCCAGCAGCTTTGATAGTTCCTCTGACACCACCAGGTATCAGCCAGAGCTATCAACATGAACTGGTGGCATTCTGACATATTAAAAAAGAAATGTCAGTTAGAATTTGTGGAGACCTTATAAGTGTATAAACACATATTATTTAAGTTCCCAAATAATTAAACATAGGCAATGTTACCTAAGATAAAATTTGAAACTCACCTACTTCATTCTGAAATGTATTTTCATTTATTCATTGACTGTTTGAAATAAAAATGTCTAATTCCCCTTTCTTTCTTTGTGGAATTTTAAATGACAGGCAAACAAGCTATGAATTCTCCCTTTCTATTTGTTTAGCTTTCCTTGATTCACAATATAAAGTTGGTTTTCCTTCACAGCAGTACATTCGGGCCTCATTCTTCACTGTTTCCTAGTGTTCCAATGAAGGTGGGCATCATAATGTGTTTAAATGGCTTGTGCTGATGGACATTTTATTTCTAATTCTGTTTCTAGTTTAATGATTAGTTCGCTAAGTGAAGAAGATAGACTGGACATGATTGTGTTTTCTGAATAAAAAATGATATGGGAATTTGAGAGTTGATTTGCTTTATATATGAAAGATATTCTACCAACTGAATTATTCTATAGTTTGCTTTTTCAGAAATAGGAATCTAGACTTGGATGTCTACCAGATACCCTTTTTAGTCATAATAACAACAATTCACACATTCTGAGTGCTGATATGCAGCACCCCAGGCTAAATATTTTGCATACATTTTCTCCCTTTAAATCCTCCCAGCAGTCCAAAAAGAAAATGCTATTATTATATTCACTTTTCAGAAATGTGCCCATACTCACAGAGACAGAAAAGAAGCAGTAGTGCAAGCAGACACGCACAACGTCGGTTACAGAGCAGTCCTTTTACTTTTGCTGCAGATATGGGAGACTGCTCAAAGGGCCTGCTTTCCCCCATCTCTCCATGTGTGTGGAATTTGAACAGGGGAGCGGGCAAGGATGCAAAGCTGTCTTGGGTCTAAGAGTTTAATCAAGACCAGGTTGTGCCCAGAACAGGCTGGAAGGCACAGCAAATGCAATGCTTCTTCTTGTTAGAGTTCTGAGATTCTGAGATTTGAATTAACATATCTTTACGAGACATTCCACTCTGAGACAATGTATGTGTATCCTGTTTATCACTAAACATTTTACCCAATAGCTGTAGGAACCTTTTACCTGCATTTGTTTCTAACTTAGTTATCAAACGCGCCCTGTGATTAGTGTTTTGCAGGTTTTACCTACAAAAACTTGATTGGATGATAATAAAAAAATTATTATTCATGAGCTCAGCCTGATGTCACTGAAGGGATCATTCATGTGGGATCAGCCATATATCATATATCATAATAGAGTATGTCTATCAATACAATTGACCCCTGAGATGAAGTGTGAACACAGTAAGAAAGCATAGCTTTTCACATGCTTTTCCTTTAAATATGCTCAGGTGAGATTTTGTTGTGTGGGGATAAATAAAACCTACCTGCCTGAACTTTTAAATGTTAAAAATGAAGGTCATTCACACTGGAATTTACACTCCATAAATGGCTTGTTTATAGCTGAAGTCCACTTACCTACCAAATATCAAACATTCAGTTAAGGAACGAAGGCCAACTTGGTTTCTCAATTGTTTTAAAAGGTACAAATAAAAGAAATGCAGACATTCCAACCTTCTTGGCTGCAAATTTGACTCTGGATTAAATTCCTTTAGCACACACAACCGATGAGACTCTTCTTCCAGAGCTGGTTCTATGTGCCCTACTGAGGGTTCAGCCATTGACCTAGAGTCTTCAGGAAAACACTGTGTTGCTAGCGTCATGGTGGTTTAATTAGGTGTCCTTCTGTCTAGCTTGGAAAACTGTAAGCTAAGCAAATGTGCTTTAACTGACGTATCAGGTAGAGGTGTCTAATTTACCTGTTTACCAGACCACTCAGTGACTGGGAATTAATCTAAAGTCTTATGGTGCTGGATTCAATATATGAACTTATTTCTTTGAATGCAAGAGAATGTGTCAAAGGTTGGGAAGAGTGTCTCAGAATGTTTGCCATCTAAGACAGAGCATTAACTGTGGCCTTGTGGCAAGACCAGTTGATGAAGATGCCAAGAGAAAAATTAAGAAACTCTTCCTGGGCACTAGGCTGCTTATTCTTTTGTGTTTTTGAAAATCCCTTGACTTTCAGTCTAGTTTGATGGTGTCTAATTTGCATTTACCCTTCCAGTAAAGCTTGCTTATTGCTAGCATGTCTCTGACTTATCCCCAGGTTTGGCCTTCATTATAAACCTGGCTCAAACATCATTGGACAAGTCCATAAACTGCACTTTGCCATTTTCTGCCTCCCAGTCACATCTTGAAAACTTAGAGCTTAAAATCATCAATTTATTCTTGGTATGATTGTTAAAATGCCTCCCTCTTCCTACACCTTATGATTAGCTTAGCTGAATTTTAAAGAATTCCTCTAAGAATTATTTTTATGAAGGCCATCTGGTAAAACAAATTAATCTCTAAGGAATGTTAATCAGACTAATTGCTAATTAAATGTCCTCCTTGATTTTATTAGTTATAGATTGGGAAGTGTTTATGATGCACATTAATTTTTGTTAAGACCCTGAGAAAGCATTCATTCCCCCTTCAGCTTGCATATATGATATATGTGAGAGGTGATATTAAAAAGTATATTTTTCCATTTTTCAAATACATTAGTTTTTGTTGGATCAGCTCACTATACCTAATCTTGAAATGCAGGGCCTGAAATTTATTCAAATCTATTCTTAGTGCCTCAGCTTCATGATTGCTCAAATATTTTGTGGTTTGTGGAGCTTTGTAAATATTATTTTTAGTGTACAAAACAATTGCCAGTGGGTTTGACTCAATCATAAGTGGCAAGGGGAGGTTTTAATTTTATATGCCAATGTATTGATAACAATTGCCTGTAGAATATTGTAGAGAAGAATCCTCAGGCCACCATGTGTTTACTGTATCTTTGGTTACAGACCAATATTGATTCATGGAAGAAGAACCATATGAATACAAATAATCTCTGGTGACAGGGACAACTTGAGTCTAAAGCCAACATACAATTGATCAAAACCAGACAAGCTTTGGAGGGAACACCCTAGTTCTTTATTGAAATCTCTCTCTCAATACAGTTAAATAGAAAAAAAATGGAAGCCCAAACTTTGCTTGCACTAATATTTCCTTTCTAAATAAGAGTGAGGACTTTTGGTCAAAGTAATTTAGATTTTGTCATTGATCTCTTTCTCATTTTCCTAAATCCACCTTTTAGTTAGTGGCAGGTTAGCTTTACCGTTATATAAGGCTATAAGGAATGGATCTATGTGGGTTGTGTTTTGAGTTTTTTGGTAAATCAAGCCTGAAGAAAGTCTGCATGTCAGGAATGTGTCCTATGAGTCTATGAATCATGTTCATAAAGAAGTAGAATTTGATAACAAAGAAAGAAGTTAGCTTTAGAAATGATATCTAAGCCGGGCGGTGGTGGCTCACGCCTTTAATCCCAGCACTTGGGAGGCAGAGGCAGGTAGATCTCTGTGAGTTCGAGGCCAGCCTGGTCTACAAAGCGAGTCCAGGACAGCCAGAGCTGTTAAATAGAGAAACCCTGTCTCGAAAAACCAAAAAAAAAAAAAAAAAAAAAAGAAATGATATCTAGATTCTAGTCTTGCTTCTCTGTCAAGGAAACTTATGACTTTGTTTAAGTCATTTCATGGTCTTCAGTGGCTTCACATATAAAATAAAAGCTCAAGATTCAATTCTCAGCTAAAATAATGCTACCTGTTGACAATGACATCGTGCTATCCCCACCAGGGCACATTTCTTAACTCACCTTTGCCACTCATTGAGTACCACGGGACATTACTTGGCAGATTACTCCCTTTTTTTCCTTCCTGACAAATAGCCAAGTGCTTTGGCAGTTTGGAACTTTTATTGCTGACTATCCTGCCATCCCTGACAGATGGATCTGACAGGACAATTCCTGGCAGTCACAACGCACTCTTCTACTCTTAAAACTGAAGTCTTAAAAAGTAGTCTTCCACTTTTACAACACAAATGATGCTTTATTTCCTCATCTGGCCATGTTGAAAAGACCAAAGAGTTTCGATACTTACGTAATGATCTTTCACCTGAAAACCTCATATTTTATAAGAATTTTTAAACTATCATATGCAAACCCTAGAAATACTCCTAATTGATGGACCTAAAACTGAAATTAAAATTATTTTGCCAACTCATATTCTCTCTCTCTCTCCCTCTTTCACTTCTTCCCTCTCTCGCTCCTTCCTTCCCTTCTTACTCCTTCCCTTTCTCCCTCCTTCCCTTCATACTCCATTCCCCCCCCTCCACTGCTCCCCTGGAGTTGTGCTGTAGAGACACAGTTTTCCAACCCTATCAGGTACTCTTGAGAATAAAGTCAAAAGAATTCTGCCCAATCTTTCTTCCCTTCTACCCTTCTTCCCTTCTCCCCTGTTTCCCCTCTCCAGCTTAGGCTGGTTGTGAACCTGATCCTCCTGCCTTTACCCTGTAAGTGTTGAGATTATAGGCATTCACCATGATGCCCAGATTGGGTAAACATTATGTTATTTTATTACTTATTTATATTGAGAGTTCTCACTATGTAGTCTGGGTTGGCCTGGAAATTATTATGTAGCCCAGGCTGGCTGTGAACTCATTGCAGCCTATCTGCTTTGACTTCTTCTGGGATATACGTGGGTACTACCATGCCAATGATCAATTAATCTCTTATAAGTAGCTCATGTCTTGATGAATGAGACTGTCTGTTAGCCTCTGGCCCAAGCCATGAACCAGAGTCATCACCACTAGCTTTTCTTTCCCTGTGACTTTCTGTCGTCTTGCATTCTACTTAATTGCTTTTAAGTCTTATTGATTCCTAATCTTATGGATTTTTGTCATTCATCCTTTCATTGCCAATGGACATTAGTGGTGTACACTCTCATCTAGGCCATTGCAACTGTCTCTAATTGTACTTGCCAGTCATGATCGCATTATGTCCTTATCTACAGCTTAAGCTGTACTTGAACAGAGAGAGCCCAAGCTACAGGATAAGAATCATACTCCGAGGTTTGGACTTACTTCCACTCATCGTTTTGCTTTGTTTTCAGGAGGGACTGATAGGATTGTAGAATTTTATGTCTGTCCAGCACAAGGCCAGAAGCAGTCTCTACGATTGTGCAAATGCTCAAGAAATAATTACTTCTTCTTTGCAAATTCTCAGTCTTTTTTTCAGACAAGATTGGGTGCGTTCAGGGTGGTATGGCCGTAGACCCCAGTCTTTTTCAATTGCTGCAAAATAACATCAATAAACATGCTATGAAGTTAGGCTTTTTAAAGATTTTTTTTCTGGAAAAGTTTTAGTTTTTTTTCCTTCTCTAGCAAAATATAATTTTGAAATATACTGTGACATTAAGAGAACCTTAGCTTAAGTTTGAATTCCAACCCGAATCCCCCCCCCCCTTTTCCCACCCGAGCAGCCTTTGATTTCACAGTGTCTGTAACTAAAGATGCAGCTTAGGTCTCCTCTCTAAGAGTTGTTCACAATACCTCAATTCAAGGAACTCATTGCCAAGTCCTAATGTTCTTATGGAGTTCTTAATATTAGGTGGACAATTTCAATTCTGAGTACATTTTACCTAAGCATGTTTAAATTAATCAAAATACAACAAACTCTGTGACAGCCGGACCCTATTTTTGTCTTTTAAGTTCTAAGATTTCCTTGTTTAACTGACAACCTAAATGGCTGGTACCCATTCTCTCCTTTTGTGCTATTTTAGCAGTCGATGAAGTAAGGTAGGCACCATGGATGCTAACTACATCTTAGCCTTCTAGGATTAATGCTGTTCTAGTTTGATTCTGTTGCTGTGATAAAAACACTTTCACCAAAAGTATCTTAGGGAGGAAAGGGCTATTTGGCATAACTTCCAAGTCACGTTCCATCGTGGAGGAAAGTCTGGACAAGAAGTCAGACAGGGAACCTGAGGGCAAAATCCTTGATGCATGTTGCCTTTCTCTCTGAGCCATTCATTCTCTTGTTTAATCACAGATTCTGGCTCATCTTCCCAGGGATGCCTGACTAGGGAACAATGCAGTGGACTAGGCCCATCCATAGCAATTAACAATCAAGAGAATCCCTCAAAATCTTGTCCACAGAATACCTGGTAAAGACAGTTACTCAGCTGAGACATTGTAAAGGTGATTCTAGACTATGTCAAGCTGATAATTAGTGCTATTTAAGACAAGCATCTACTCAAGTCTTAAGCATGTGATAACATATCTTTAATCCACTGGTTCTTGTGGCCACTGGTTTAGTATGAATCCCATTCCTTTTCATTGTAAACTTAAACATATGTCTAAAGTCAATAACCTGTTGAAGTTTAAAAGAATAGCTTCTTAGTTAAAACTCTTTACAGGCAATTGGAAAGATAGTTCAGCAGTGAACAGTACTAATTGCTCTTGCAGAGGACCCAGATTTGGTTCGTACTACCTATGGAGAATTACACCATCTGTAACTCCAGTTCCAGGGGATCAGATCTCTTCTTTTTTGTTCAAGTGGGTACCCAGAACACATGTGGTATACACGTGTGCATGCAGGCAGAGTGCTCATATGTATAAAAAATTTAAAATTCTAAAAGAAAAAAAAATCTTATAGATTGTAAATCCCCAAAGATTGTCATAGATAAGGCTAGAAGCACATATGGGTTTACCTAGAGAGTCCAACATTTATGACTCTCCATTATATAGAAATGCATCTGTGTACTTTTAAGTTACCTCCTTATTTATGCCCCCATTTTTTGTTTGACATGAGAGCAGGGTGGGTTGTTAAAAACAGCTCTAGAAAGGCAGGAATTAACTTCTTTGCTAGTCTTAGTAACCTTCATGTTAAAATATGTCACTGTTGAACAGATGCCCAATGTGCTCCTGATGCCCTATCTCAAGAGAGAGGAGGTCCTTTTCCCAGAATCTAATCAAGCCATGGTCTGTCTGTGGCCTGATTTATGAGGTGTAATCCTTTGTATCATTCATAGCTTGTCATACATTAATCAGAGTTTTGCAGGTAACGATGGAAAGGAGGATCCATTACTGTGACATATAGTAGCCTTCTTCAACTTTTGTATATTTTGGAGGAAGATTTCAATCTATAAATATATAAAAGGTATTCCATGAGTTTGGTTTTAAAGTTTTTTTCTCCCCAGAAGTTAGTATCTTTTTCATTTCCTAAGAAAGGATTAGGATGTATAACAATGGTTCATGAGCTCTGTGATATTTCCCTCAATCATGGACTGTGGATTTGATGGCGGTCTCATGATTACTATAACATCTACTGACATCACAGGACTCTCCGTTAATCCAGGTATGTGATACAACATTTGTAACACACAAACTTCCCAACTATGGCTTTTTAAGAATGTATCCATGTTGTTAATTGACATATGCCCCATTGTTTAGGTCCTCTGTGTCCCCTATGGCATTTTCATACCCACCACATACAAGACCAAACTGCCATCCCTGTTGCTTTGTGTTGGTCACTTTATGTATGCCTCCAGAGGAAGTGGAGTCAAGAGGAAGAAACTGTAGGTCTTCCTGAATGGTTAATTTCTAGAGAGAACTCCTGGGTGTGATGAACCAATGACCCCTTGATTTCTTGTATATATTATATGACCTCTATATTATTTGTAATACTGAATCCAAGTGCCATAATGATAGTTTGGGGTACTGTTTATGGAATAATGAGGGGGAAGTGTTTGTACAAGTTCACCGGAGACTCAGGTTTGTTTCTTTTCTAATCAGATTATTTTATTGCAGTTATGAATCCACTGGTGCAGACTCCAAAGATATATGACACTGTCTATACATCTAAAGTACTCGTGGAACATTAATTTTTAATATTATTGAATAATGGAATATTAATGGCATTTTCTCAAGTCTGGACAATTTAAATGTAAAAATTATATAAAGACCTTTTAATTTTCCTAAAATTCTTACCGTTTGATCATGGTTTCCCTTTCCACATTCTCCATGCTTACATTTCCCCCAACATTTTTAAAAGAAGGAATATGGACTTCTCTGGGCTCATGCATCAATCATGGGGGAATATATTTGGAGTCCAGGACCAAAAATTGCACTGCCATTTAGAGAGGTCAAGGATATGTATCTAAAATAAAATGCAAAGGAATTTTTAGTTGAGTGCATTTTGGGACTGAGTGAGAACCTGCATCAACATGTACATCACTAGGTGGCCAGAGAATGAAGATCAGAATCCATCAGGGTATGCTAGGCGGGACTTTTGCTACTGCTGACTGAGGTAAATTGGCTCAATCTTTCAGAGACTGGCTTGGAGGAATTGTGAATCCCCAAAATAATATGATAGACCATTCTAGGAGACAAATATTTTTGATTCTGCCAATCCCAGTTTCACAGATGAGGCCTCTATACCAGGGAGTGGGATTAATAAGATAAAATCATTCTGCTTTAATTAATTACTTAATTATTTTTGGAGACAAAGTATTTCTATGCAGCCTTGGCTGGAACTCACTATGTAGACCAGACTGGCATTAAGCTCATAGAGATCCTCCTGCCTTTGCTCCCAAGTGCTGGGATTAAAAGTGTGAGCAACCACACCACCACACCTGATCTTACTTTATTTAATTTGTATATGACACAGAAAACTTCTTTTGTGGTTGCTTTCATGAAGAGTGGGTAGTCTTGCAGAAATATAACTGAAGGACAGAGGCATGTATCAAACTGTGATAGTGTGGGGAAGTATAGCCAGATTCACATATTCAGAAGCTTCTTGTGTCCTTATCTCTTCAGAATTAGAAGTATGCTTTTCCTCTGGGAATAGAGAGGGGACCTCTCATAGGAAGTGAGAGTGACTTCCCATGACATTCCTACTTTACCTCTAGGAAGCAGCATAAGGTGCCAAGATGTCCTATGTTGGTACTAAGTGTCCTGAAACCTTCCATACTGATGTAGTAGTTGGATTGTTTTCTCTCCAACCCATGCTTCTGACCTAGACCAAATGAAACTCATTAAAATAATATTTTACACCCCTACTATGTGTCAAGAATTAGGATATATTGGATGACATAGGACATAGTCATTATTCTTGTTGAGTTTACAGATAATAATAAACAAAGAATAAATTATGTAGTCTTACCAAGTGATAAAAAGATTTTATTTCTTCTTTTAGAAATAGAGATTAGAATTATCAGAAAGGCTAGATGTTTGGACATCAGAGTCAGGGTGAAGAAATCAGTTTACAATATTTAATATATTCATTATCCTGGGCTTTACTAAGAAGATAATATTTTCATAAACGTTTATGTTGGGAGTTCACTTAATCTTAATTGTTTTGTTTATTAGCATTTATGAACACCTTTGCATGCATATGAACATCACAAGACAACTCTGGGGAGTTGATTCTCTATTTTCCAGTTTATGTAAATTCCAGGGATCAAACTCAGGTGTGTAGGTTGTGTGAAAAATGTCTTTGCCCCTAAGCTATAACCACCTTTGTTAGGGCTTATTAAGAAAAGGCTTTAGTGTGGATTTCAACATAAATGTTGGGAGAGAGAGAGAGAGAGAGAGACAGGAGAGAGAGAGAGAGAGAGAGAGGAGAGAGAGAGAGAGACAGGAGAGAGAGAGAGAGAGGGGAGAGAGAGAGGGGGGAGAGAGAGAGGGGAGAGAGAGAGGAGAGAGAGAGGAGAGAGAGAGAGGAGAGAGAGAGAGAGAGAGAGAGAATCTTAAGGAAAGAACAATAAACAGTTCACACCTAAGGGGGAGACTAGACTTATCAAAAGGGAGTCTTAGTTAAACTCTTAAAACTATTTAGAGAATTTATCAAGCAGATACCTTGAGGAAGAACATTCTATGGATTAGGAACAGTGACTGACTACAAAGATGTAGCCAGGAGGCCAGAGCATCTAGACTTCATGTGTTGGGAAGAAAAAGTCAGTGGAATGATGCTCATTTTGATCATATAGGAAGGGACAACTTATCTTGACTTCTACTCTTAGCAAAGCAGAGAATGTCCAAGATTTTGAACAAAGAACAAGTGCTCTCTGATGTATGGTTTAGATGGAACAGATTTTTTGTTCTATCATTGCTGTTATTCACAATTCTTTTCAGATACAGGGCTTAGAATTGTCCCCATAATTATTCACAACAACATGATCCACAATGTCTACTGGGTTCCTTGTGTGGATGGGGATGAGCTGTGTCCCACAGATGGTTAGGACATCTTTCTGGTGGCTATACTAATTGATTCTTCATATGTGACCATTTTTACATAAATGCCAGTATTACATAAATGCCCTGTATTATAATCAAAGTTTTGCATCCCACTAATATTATGGTATAGCTTTGTTGTATGAATTAAAACCCTAAGGGCATTCTTATGTATAGGGTAAGAATTGCCCTGTTAGATTTAAATGAAATTATCTAGAATACAGAAAAATGTGCTCAAAGATATTTGCTAATTATAAATATGTATAATAGTGAAAATATGAAATCATCTCAAAACATCACTATAGAAAAATGCTCTTATGGGTCTGGAAGAATGACCTCCGTTAATACTGTATGCTGCTCTTATAATCGTATTCTCAGGACTCATGCCAGTCATCTCAAAATTCCCTATAACTTCAATTCCAGGGGTATATGATGCCTCTGACTACTGGACACAACTGCATTCTCATACATATATCTACCCCCACCCATATATGCAATTTTAAAAGGTAATATTTAAAAATTTTAAATTCCAAAAGGTATTTATGTAACATATCATACATATTGAGCACAATTTTGATTATAATGTTATGAAGTAGTTTTATACAAAAAGAAAGATAAAAATATAGAAAAATTCCAAGAAGAAATATCACATATATTAAAGGAGCCTATATGAACAATGTAAAGTATTATTCTTTATTTGTTTTACCTTTTACAACTCAAATTATTTTATAATTTTTGCGTTTAGAATCTGTCATCAAGAGAAGAGGTCTCTTAGAGAGGGTCTAAATGTCACATTCAGCTTATAGTACAGTCACACACCACATAATGATGTCTAGGTCATCAGTGGACCACATTTGTGGTGGAGATCCCATAAAATGATGTCATGATGTTACTGTAGAGATGTCATAGCACTGTAGTTTATGAGAGTGCCATTATGTTGCTCACAGAATGATGAAATCACCTAACATCTACTTCTCAGAATATCACTCCCCATTAAGCAGCATCTGTGCATAACATAGGCTCGGTGAGCTTGTAAAGATGGGACAGTGTGTTGGTGAGCGATTTAGGGTGATTCTAGATGTCTGGGATTCTTCTGTTCTCTATGGTTTAGCTGGCATCTTTGTAGACTCTAATTTTCCAGATAAGCGGTCTTAAAATTTTGCACATTTAAAAAGATTAGTGAAGAGATTAATGTATAGTGTTTTACAACAAACTCTTTTTTTGATAGTTCTTTTTTAAATTTATTTTTTATTTCTTCAAGTTACCTCTCAATCACAATCCCCTCCCTACTCCCTCCTCCAGTCCCACTCTCCCCCCCTCTTCAACAGAAAAATTAGGCCACAATTATGAGAGTTATATGGCTTAGCATACATTCCCAATGTCCAGTCCATACATATTTGGCACCTGACTTTAACAATCTACTATCTAACCATTTCCATGAGTTTAAAGTTCTATATCCAACTCAGCTTCCATCCTAACTTGCATCACAATTTTAAAAACATCTTCTTAGATCCAGAACACCCTCTTGATTCCTAAACAACTCAAAATTTAACTATGAGACTCTAGCTATCTATTCTTCAACCACTTCAGAGACCTGAGAGGGATACATATATCTGATTATACAGGAAGTGCAGGGCCAGAAGCTTCCAAAACTAAGAAATGACATACCAGTGGCTACCTGGACAGTTCCCAATTTCTCTCCATACATTACAGCATCAATCTTCAGCTGTTTGGCCCCGTTTCTCTGATAGACATTGATTGTAAAGCAGGAATTATGAAGGACTTGCCTACCCTGTCTTGGGAGAGCTAGGCTGTTGACTTACCTGCTTCCAAGTTGAATTAGTGGCAAGCCTATCTCTTGGCAAGAAAAATCCCTTGCTACAACAAACTCTTTTTTTTGGGGGGTGGGAGGTTGGTTTTATGAACCACACCCAGCAATTACACACAGCTGTGAACTGCCATGTGGGTACTGGGATTTGAACCCCGGTCCTTTGGAAGAGCAACCAGTGCTCTTAACCACTGAGCCATCTCTCCAGCCCCTACAACAAACTCTTAAGGGAATCCACAGTTCCTGAAAACTATGCATCCTTCTCCCTGTCAGAGTTTTGCTTTTCTCTCTTGGACCCATGGGCAGAGAACTTCTGTGAGTGGGATCTGTTAATAGGATTCAGGACATACCACCCCAAAATGTGGCAAGTCAGTATTTGAGAAAATAGCAGAAGGATGAAGATTATTCTCTTTCCCTCTGACCTCAGGACCAGAGAAAAGTGAGTTTCTATACCCCTAGAAAGGAAACACTCCTGTCACTCAAGGATCAAGACAGAATCTGAAGGGTCCTGAGGGTCCTCTTGGTATTCATTACTACATCTCGTTCCCTTTTTCCAGTCAAATTTCTCTGTGACTGTCCAGTCTTTGCCAAACCTAGCATAAACAAGTTTGCGTGCTTCTTTAGGTCTTTGCTTTTCTGTGAAGTTCATAAACCCAATGTTAAGTAAACTTCTGTGTGTCTCTCTCCTATCAGTTTCTCTGCTTTAGCCATGAATCTGATAATGAATCTTTTCTTCATACTATGTCAAAGCCAGCTGTCCATATGAGCCCACTAACTGTAACTCTCATAAGCACTCCTGAATGTCAAGCATTCACAAGTGGCAGACTGTCATATTCAGACTCAGCAGGTGACCCTGGCTGCAGAAGGTCTTTGCTTAAGAGTGATGGGAGATGTAGATGGGTATTTTCGCTTTCAGAGAAGAATGTGCTCCAGGCAAGATGTAGACAAGTGTTGGGGTACATTGAGGAAGATTATGTGGAAGATAACAAACATCCTCTTTCCAAAAAAGTAGAAAATGTAGGACTAGTTATTTTTATTTCCCAGTGAACTCAAGATGATGTCTGATGAACACTATAAGGAATGCAATAGCACACAAACATGAAGGTGAGCTCATTCAGAAACTTGTCATCTGGAGAGATAGGGTAACTTGTATCCTGGGTAGAAATAGAAGACTACCTTTGCTCTTCTTACAAGTGGATTAAACAAGTGCAACTCTGTTAGACCTCTCAAATCATCCTCTGATACTGTTGAATCATAAGGTTTTATATGCTCAGAAGGAACCCCAAGCTTAGAAACAAAAAATAAAATCACTCTACAAAAAAAAAAAAAGTTTCTGCTCTGAGTAATTCCTCAGATGAGCTAGAGAACCTTCAGCCCTCAGCTGTATCCTACCTGTGACTCACTCCCCTGAGAACACCTCCATTGTCACTTTCTGTTCCTTTGAAAATAGGGTCAAAATATTTTCATCTTTGTTCATTTATGGAACAGAAAATTGTAGTATCTTTTCAATGTGTAAAACACAGGCAAGGTTGTTAATATTTAATTATATAAACCAGTACAATAGCATGTGAAAGTGCTCATAAGTTTGGAAAATGGGCTGCCTTTGAGTTGAGTTCTGTCATAGATTTCCAAATGTATTCTAATTACTTTCCAAAAGCACATATAAATACCTTATGTAATCTCTTTGTTGAAAATTTAAGTGAATTTACAATATAAAGACTTGTTTTGTACAAAATAATTATCTCTCATAAATTTTATCTTTAAATTTTAAGTATCTGTTGCCTTGAATACAATGAAGTCTACATGTTGGATTATTAATGAACCATACCAAATACATTTGATGCGATACATAAATCATAGTACAGTATATACTGTACTATGTATATAAATTTCTGTTTCATGTATATAAATTTCTTTCTGGGAAAATACTGTTTGTAAGTATGTATTAGTTAAAATGAAATAGTTAATTTCACAGAGATGGTTTAGCAATTTTCTATTTAAAATTTAAAAATGAGAAGGGATACCATTAGGAAGTGTTACCTTAAATTTTGCATCAATATACAAAGATCTATTCAAATGTGGCTAAATATACTCTTAATTTTGTATCAATATACAAAGATCAATGCCTATGCGGCCCAATACAATCTTAATATTGCGTCCATATACAAGGGTCAATACCATTGTGGCCAACTATAATCTTAGTTTTGTATCAATATACAAATATCAATACTGACGTAGACCAATACAATCTTATTTTTGCACAATAAACAATGGTCAATACCACTTTAGCCAAATATACTATTAATTTTGTATCAATATACAAGGGTATAAGGGCATATTCAATAATGTGACCTTTCTTCTTGATCCTTCCTGTGCTGTGTCTCGATTTTTCTCTCGTCCATGCATTCCTACATAGGAGATAAAGAAGGATACAGAAAAGGGAAAGAAGAGGGCGTTCTAGATCTAAGAAGATGGTTATAATAGTGATGCAAGTTAGTATGAAAACTAAGTCAGTTATAGAACTTTAAACTCATGGAGATGGTTAGAAGGTAGAAGGTTAAAGTCAGGGGCCAAATATGTATGAACTGGACATTGGGAAGGTACACAGGGCCATTTAACTCTCATAAATGTGGCATATTTAATTCTGCTGTTTTGTATAGAATTTACTGTTATAAGAGAAAGAACCATTTGTTGGAATGAAAAGAGAAGCTGTTGGGGGGGGGGGAAGAGAGTGGAAGGGTGGGACAAGAAGGGGGAATAGGGAAGGGTTTGCGACTGAGATGTAACTTGAAAAAAAAATAAAGTACTTATTAAAAAAAATGAGAAGGGAATCACTTAACTTCAGACAATTCATATCTGGTCTTTAAAACATAAGCTCTGTGCCATATTATTTGGTTTTAATATGTTCAGTTGCTTAAAATAGCATCAGTTGGTGCCATCCTTCTAACGGACTTTTTCTTCAAGCTCATGTCACTCTCAGGTCTTGAGCTTTCAGTGTTCCTTTCTGGGTGGTAGTGGTTTTGTCATTGTGATGGAGTGCCTTAAGGAAAGAAGGTTTTATTTTGTCTCACAGTTTCAGATGTACAGGCATCTCGAAGTTCATGGTGAAGGGAAACATTTGTGGCTATTTCAGAGTGCTTGTAACTTGGCTGGTTATATTGCAGGAGCTATCTGGCAGAGTTGGATTGGAAGCAGACCAGTCTTTAGAGCTCAGAGTACATTTCCCATTCCTACGTTTGCCAAATAAATCTCCTGTACAAATGGTTCCATGGCCTCCCCAAAACGCTATCACTTACTAAGGATCAAGTGTTCACACATATGAACCTATGAGTAACATACTCAGAGCATAACACTCTTCCTCAAGTTCCCACGGGCTCAGGACCACCTCATAATACAAATGCATCTAGTCCAACTTCAAAACTCACTGTAGTCTTAATATTCCCAATACTATAAAAGTCCAAAGTCTCTTCTGAGATCCAAGTGGATATCTGAACTCCGAGCCACAGGGGAATCAAAAAAATTCACCTTTCCAATACATAAGGACAGAGTTAACAACCCCAATTCCATAAGGGAGAAATAAAAGGATATCAAGGAAAGATTTGGCCAAAGCAAGATCAAAAGCCACGAGAACAAACACCAAACACAAGCTCCATGTCTGTTATGGAGGCTCATGGTGACATCATCTGGGTTCCAAAAGACTAGGGTAGCCTCATCCATTGGCCTTGCTGGCTGCAACACACATGTACACAGTCTCGAGACACTTCTATTCAATGCTTTCAGCTTTCCTAAACAGACACAAAATATTCCTCAATTCTCTAACACCATGTGGACTCCAGTGCCATTTAGGCTTCACCTTCACTGCTTTATGAATTGGGCTCTTTGGACCTCCTTTCAGGGAATGTGAACCTCATGTATATTGTACATTACCCTGTAGTTTTGTTCCCACAAAAACAGCCCTGCAAGGACAAGGACTACTTCTCCTTCTCATACAGAATATCCTGTGGCCTCTTTTCACCACTTGCTGTAGAGGCCTCTAAATGTTTGCCTGAGTCAACCTGGAAGAATATATTTTTAGATGACCTTCTTAAACAAGGATGCTCTCAAACCATTTTAATTGTCCCAGTAGAGTGGGAGGTTTCGTTTTAATTCTGCTGATCTCTTTAACTACAGCTTTGTTGACAGTTACTTCAAATTTGCTCTCTCATCTTACATCTTTCTGTGTCTGTTTCTAGTCTCTCCCACTGTGAATTTGGCAAGGAGCTGTGAGTAGTAACTGTGTATAGTCTGAATGCTGTATTTCCTTGAATGTCAGACACCAAACACATTAGTCTATTACTCTTGAATTCAGCTTCAACAGCTGGGTTTTGTGCCAGAATGTAACATGAATTGTCTTCAGTTAAATTCCTAGGAGAATCCTTCTTCTACTGTGAAATCCGAGAATGACCTTTTCTGTCTGCATTTCCAAGAACATTCTTGCCATCCCATCCATGCCCATGGCCCATCAAGCTCTGCATGCAACATTCTACAGCAGGGGTTCTCACCCTGTGGGTCACGAGCCCTGTGGCAAACCTCTATCTCCAAAAATATTTACACCATGATTCATAACAGTAGCAACAGTTACAAAGTAGCAATGAAATAATTTTATGGTTGGGGCCCCCCCACAACATGTATTAAAAGAAACTGTATTAAAGGGTTGCAACATTAGGAAGGTTGAGAAGCACTGTTCTGTAGCTTCTCTAGTCCATAGCTCCAAACTCTTTCTCATTTGTTCTGCAATCCAGTTCCAAGGG
>CAJQZJ010033863.1:954522-969830 GCA_907164525.1 Lophiomys imhausi
TGTGTGTGTGTGTGTGTGTGTGTGTGTGTGTGTGTGTGTGTGTGTGTGTGTTTGTAGGGGTATGTGGCTGTGAGTACAAATACCCTCAATGCTTGGATATACTGTAGGTGGAGTTGCAACCATTTTCAGTCAGCCAACATGGTTGCTAGGAGAATGTGAGGCCTCTGAAGGACCAACAAGTCCTTTACTGATGAGTTGTCTCTCCAGCTCAAAACAAAAGATGATTTTTTAAAAGATGATTTTCTGAAAATACATTGGCTAGTGACACTGAGCCACACTGAAAAAGATGGAATCATTAACATCTATATTTTGCTCATATTGGTTTGAGTTCTTCGGTAAAGGCATGGCAATTTAACTTTGGCTACAAGCAGTTGGCCTTGGGCAAACTGAGACGTCTTTGTTATTTAACTTTTAATAGTTCCTTCTCTCAATTGGTCATGGTGGTACATGCTTGGTACAAGATCCCAGCACTTGAGAGGAGAGGCAAGAGGACCAGAAGTTTAAGACTAGCCTCTGCTCCCTAGCAAACCTGTTTAAGTAACCAAACCAAATGAATGCACAGAGGTTCCTTCTACCAGGTTAGTTAAGATATTTATTCCAGCCATACATTTTTCTTTCTCCTGTCTTTCCGTTTCTTTCTCTCCTCTTTCATACACACACATACACACACACCACAAATTATTATATATTATTAGAGTATTATTTGATTCTAACTATTGTGTCATATAAGACATAAACGTAGTCTTATTTTATTCATTCAGACACTCTTCCTTACCATTTCTTCTCTATTTTTCCTTTTTTTGACAATGAGCTTCTTCCCTCGGAAATCTACCCTGATCTCTGGAGGATGGCTTGCGGCTCTACACAATGGCCCCTACTTCTGCACGCCCTATTGCCATAGTGGAATCACCTGTCACCCTATACAAAAGACCTGGGGCTTTCTTCCCTTTAATCTGGTTTTGGGTCAGATCCAGAGGAGCCAATGACACAGAAAAAACAGTAGTCACAGATGACATCACTGAAACTCAGTGCATGCTGGGAACTTTTTGACAATATTTCAGATAGTACTTCCTTTACTCATCAGCATACCATGAGGCAATGTTGTCATCATCCCTTCTTTAAAAGCAAGGGAGTGAAGCTTCATATAGATCAAGCAGGAGCCTGGAGTCTTCAATATATGTCAAGCCCGACTTGTGAACAGGAAGAGTGAACATCCAGAATCTCAGCCCTTAAATACTCTACCGAACGGCACATTATACAAGCAGGCACAGCTCCCCTTTCCAAGTGCTGATTGTAAACACACCCATTATGGCTCATTTTAAAGCAGGATGCTAATTTTTCAGTTTATGAGCACAGTGTTCACAATTTCGATGATCCCCTTTGGAATGGTACACTCTGTATATCTGGAACATTTCATCTGGCATTCACTGAAGCTTGTTAATATCAACAACTGGCTTTGTTGGCTCCTTCAAATAAACCCATTTAATCTATGATAGCTGGTCTCTAGCAAATATGGCATGAGCAGGAACAATACTGAATTAAGGAATTTTATCCCTGATCAGCAACTCAAGAGAATTTTAAATGTGTATGTGTGTTTGTCTTTCTGTCTGTCTTTCTGCAGATGGATGGTTAGATACATTCAAATATCATTTCCACCTACTAAGGTACCCACTATGCAGTGTTGAGAGCTTTGCCTTTACACGATAGGTGTCAGGCTTTGTGTTTTCTGATATTCCGGATAGGCTTTTAAAATAATTGGGCAGAGATGAAAGTATTGGCAGGTGGGTTGGCACTTTGGCAATTTTCACTGCAAGAAATCAATCGACAAAGCACCAAAAAGCAAAATATATTACTCATTGGCTGGTAAGTCGTGTGTCCCGGAGGCTGTTGATCATGCTGGCTGCTGGCTGCGTTCCCGAGGAAGGGCAGATGGAAGAGCTGGCTGCTAAATCGTTCCTAGCACTTGAAGCCCAGCATGACTGGGGACCCCGAGCAGGGCTGGGAAAATATTTCTGGAGTAACTTATCTTGCATTTAGCTGTGCATTCGCATCGCCCAAGAGAGATGTGTTTTGTTGAGACGACCTCTGAACAAGGCAAACTCATGTTTCCTGGCCAATGGAATGATTACTATTTGCTCTGGTTTCTATTGGTGTAATTCTTAGAAAAATTAATTGAAAAACATTCGTTTTGTGATCCAAAGATAATGCAGAGTAGTCGTGCTGGTATGCTGAAGGTGTGACGGAACAGCCGTTGTTCTGTCCTGTAGCCTAACTTTATAATTGAAGAAGAACATGCCTGGCAGCATTGCTTTAAAATGTTCACCAACATGCCAACATGTCCTGGCCTTGCAGCTACAGAGGAAGAGAAGCTAGCATGGAAAACTAGCATGGATTCACTGTCTCCTATTTTATTGACAAATATCAAAGACTTAAATCTTTTTTTTCTTTGTTTCTTTTTCTTTTAACTCTCAAGTTAGCATTTTCCTCCTTTGACAACTTTTTTTAAAAAACACTACCATCTGGTAGACCCACTTAATTGATGTTGACAGAGGAGAGCAGTATGCTGCTTTGTCCTCGGTTTGGAAGAGAGAGGATGGGGCCGAGGAATCTCATGGTGATCAGGAGGAGCCTGCAAAAGCAGTCAAGGCCTGGAACTCTTTTTCTCCAGACTGCTGTGTGTATCTCTCACTGCAGAAACTATTGTCTAGACTCTAGCTTTCGTACCCTCCGCAAGCATTGTCCTGCTTCCCTGTTGGAATAATCACTACAAGTCTGGCTTTCTGATCACTCCACAGGGCCCCCCACCCATCATTTTCCCCTCCAAGCTTACTGTTCCTCTTTTGCTCTGATGGGTTTTCTTTAGAATGTACCTTCTGAGATCTCTTCTAAGCAATTCTGCTGCATTATTGCCTTGCAAGACCAGATCAAACATACCTTGAGTAGAGAGTTAGTGATGACTTAAAAATTAGATCATTTTACAGCCTTGCAGCCTTTTCCTTATCCTTGGGGGAAAGAGCTACTTGTTCTATCTGTTTCATTTAAATGCTTCATGGAGAAGCACTGCAGAGGATCTGTTGCATAGAGCACAACCCGTAGAAATCCCTGCATCCGCACTCACTTGTATTTTGAGGGAACAGCATAAAGCTATAGTGAGGTACTGACAAGTGGCTTGCATGATTTCATTACACGATTTGTATTTAAGTAACTAAATTTCCTAAATTATTTTCTAGATATAATCATATTCATATTGATAGTATTATCAATTCATATTATATTTAATAGTAATTCTAAAATTTCATTCACTTATTAGAGTAGCTAATGAATTATACACATTGAGTGCTGCTCTCATACATCTGAGACTGTCCCACAGAAAGCTAATTTTGGGTAAAAATAGAAGAAAAGTATAAGATTTGTTATAGACAGTTATGGTTTTGAGCTTCAAAGTATTGTTCTCAAGTTTCCTTTGAAGAATTTACCTGTTTTAAATAATAGTTTTGACACCTGTTAAGAATTCCTGTAGCAACAAATATAGATAAAGAAGTTAGGAGCGTAATCCATTTATATAAACATTTATTTAGCATATAAAGGCAGTTATCTTTAGAACTCTACATTTAAAGCATCCCTAATATCGACTGACAGACACTTGCTGAGCAAAAAGGACTGGAGAGAGAAAGAATGTATATACTTACAATTAAGACATTCAGAGTAATCGACAACTTGATATGCCTTTAACCTATAGGTAAAAAGGTGTATTACATTGTATATAAATCAATAGAAATGTGTCATGTCATTTATGAAATGACAATGAACAGAGACTTTTAGAAACACATCTTCTTTGAGATCAAAGCAGGGTGCACAGACAGGCAGAACAGCTGAAAAATAACCTCTAGAGATCAGAGCAGATTTTCTCAGAGTTTATGAGTTTCTAGTCCCAGCCACCGTCTGACAGCAGGCTGAAGCAGGTCCTGGAGGAACCTTGCAGTGGGGGATGAGGCTGTGGAACGGAGCTCCCAGAGTCTGTGTCCCTGCAGTGTGCACTTATGTGAGTTTAAGGAAATTGATGGATAGACGTTAGTGGGCTTCTGCAAACATTACAATTATGTATAAGGTGGCTGGAGAGATGGCTCAGTAGCTTAGAGCAGGTGTCACTCTTGTAGAAAACCTGGATTCACTTTCCAACACCCATATCAGGTAACTTGCAGTTGTCTGCACATCCTAGTGAAGCCCTCTTTTGAATTCTGTGGGCAGCTGCACATATACCATCTCCATAAACTCAGGCAGCCCCACACATATACACATAAGTAAAAATACATAAATAGATCTTTTAAAAAGCATGTACAAGTGACATGTGATGAGCACAGTGAAAATACAGTATGTATTCCAGGTGTTCCATAGGAATTAGAGTGGTTTCTCGTTTACACAGGCTAGGTTATAACTAAAGATATTTGATTGAATTGCAAATAGCACAGGAATAAATTACTTGAATGTTGTGAAAATGTGCATTGTGATATTGAAGGAAATAAGGAGAAGACAGCAAATATGAGAATAGCAAAGAGGATCTGAAGAGGTCAAACCTTCCTGATGGAAGAATATATGTGCTGCTATGGAAGTATTCTGGACACTGTGACCAGGACTTAGCTCTTTGGAGAACAGAGGACTCTTTGAATGAATACTGCACATTCTCAGTGTATCTTCTGGAACATCATTTAACATCTATCTCTTGTTTCTTCATCCACGCTTCCTGTGTTTTGCTACGGACCTCCCTTGGAGGGATATTGTGAGACTTACATCATTAATGACTGGGAAGTGTTTTTGAAATAGAAAAGCACTGCTTTGCTTCTAACGCAGACACATCTAGAAATTGCCTCATTCACAGCATTAGACTGTCAGGCTCCCTTCTGAGGGGCCCGCATCAGCGATAGCTCCCACTCACGTCAGGAGGAATTACGGCCATGGATTTGAAAGTACATCTGATTCTGCTTGGCTTATATGTGCTCCTGTGACAATATTGTTTTGACATTTCGTATGTTTATTTGTTGAAGGATTTTGAACCCTTTGTAATCAAAGGAAACCAAAGTGCCTACAGCAAGCACTTTGCAAAGATGGTGTTGTACTGATTGAGTATGTAAAATCCATCTCCTGAGTACGCGTCTTTGAATGGCATGTTCATCTGCCTTGCGTGACTTTGTGTAAGAATGGGAGTGATGCGAAATGTTCATTTGACACATTTATGCTTTAATCATCAGTATTCTCTCTCTCTCTCTCTCTCTCTGTTGACCCTTCTCCACTCCACTCCATTATCACCAGGAAGAAAACAAACCAATGAAATGGATACAATCTTCATAGGTAGTTCTAGGGTTGATTTGCAAGTAGCCCGTCTTTTAGTTCAGTAAGTCCATGTTGGTTACTTATGAGTGCTCTTGAATCATTTCTGGGCAGAAACCCAATGTGCTTTGTTTAACATTCATCCTTCCTGTGAGGACTTGAACTTTTCACTCAAAAATCTAGTGTGAGGGAGATCAGGTGTGACATCTGTCATGTTATAGAGCACCAAGATTGATTCCTGTGCTCTACTTGGCTTGATGGAAAACCCTGTCCTCTCTTCCAGTCTACGATCCTGTCGCGTCCCCCCTTGTCCAGCAAGGAATGACGCAACTCACAAAACTCTTCTCCAGCAGTTTATTCAGGTCCCTTGAAAACAGTCTTCCGAATTCCGAATGCCCGGGCAGACCCAACCCACAGGCTAAATACTAAATGAACAGCCAGTCAAGTAAAGCCAAGTGGTGCTATCTTAGAGGCCCATGTATGTGGAAGCAAGCCAGATCAGCGGTCTTTGCCAAATATGAACTTATTATCATAGAGAGTGCTCACCGTCGGGCTGGTGGAAGGCGGAGACCAGCGCCATCTTTAGGGCGCGGCACTTCGCAGCTCTCTACACGATCCCCTTCAAATATGGCTGTTATAGATCAAAGTGAGTATGTGATAAGCTGCACTACTTCCTGTTCATTTATCCATATGCACAAAAGTATATAGAGAGAAGCGATGGCAGCAATCTAAGGGAATCTTTGAAGTTTTGGTTCTTGAGCTATGCACGCTTCAGAAGATGCTACTTGAGAATGAGTTGTTCAGAAGGCAAAAGAAATATCCTATTTTTCACTCCAAAAGCCAAGTAGCCTCAAAGATAGATAATTAAATATAATTATAATCAGTTTCTTTTGCCCAAATAGTAGCCACATTCTTGTATTTTGGAAATTTATAACTGGTCTTTTATTATCTTATCCTCATCTTTTCTTTGTTTTTTAGAAGTGTCTTGCTGTGTAGCCCAATGTGGCCTATAATTTACTATCTTGCCCAGGGTGGCCTCAAACTAATGCTCCACCTTCCTCAACCTCTCAAGCACTCAGTTGCTGGTGTGGGCCACCACACCTAAATCATCCTGCCCTTTTTCTGTCACTGTATACTCTTGACATCTTGGGCCAACTGGAAAAGGATGTTGAACCACAGATGAGAAGAACTCATTTCTGTGGGTATAGTTCTAGGTGATTGATTGGACCAGCCAAAGGTCTTTTATGCTTGTGGGGGCAAACTATGATTGCTGAAGGGTGTTAAATAGAACAGGAAGGGATTTGACTGCTCAAATGCAACTACAACAGGGACAAATTTGATCAAGGCTCTGTGTCCCAGTTTTTTTTTTTTTTGTACAGTTTTTTTTTTTCATGTTTGCTCGGAGACTATTAGCCTTGAAAACCCATTTTTGTTAATCAGACTCACAGAGGACTGATTTCTGAATGTGTCACTTTTTTCAACTATAATGCAACAGATCTAGTTTCGTAGCTACAATGTCCCTTGTCTGTCTATTTACACTTACTTGGTGTTAATGGATTCAAGATGTAAAATTAGTGACTAGAAAATTGGTGGGCATAGAAAAAGGACTGCAGCATTTAGTTATTTAATCTGACCTGTAACGGAGCCTAGAAAACTATTCTTATCCTTTGTAATAATTTCCTATGTCTTATTCAATTGGGCTTCAAGGATAAACCATCAGCCTGGAAAGAGAGCTCTGTCAGTGAAGTGACTGCTATCCATGCAAGGGAATCTGATTTGATGTTGAGAGTCATGGAAGAAAAGAAAATCTCATTGTGGTACCACATGCTGCAGTTCCAGAAGAGTCAAACCCAAGTAGATCCAAGGGGTTCATTTGCCAGCAAGTCTAGCCTAATTCAGAGAGCCCCAGATCCTAGTGGGAGACCCTGTCTCAATAAGTTGGAAAGTTCATGAGGAATGATACCCAGAATTGGCTTTTAGCCTTCATGTGAACACACGAGCACAAGTACCTACACTCAAATGGATATGAACCCTCATATACACATGCATATATAGAAACATATAAATAGACAAATAGACAGACAGGCAGGCAGGCAGGCAGGCAGGCAGGCAGGCAGACAGACAGACAGACAGACAGACAGACAGATAGATAGATAGATATATAGATAAAAATGACAAAAATAAATAAACTATCATGGCTGGGTAGATCATATAAAGCAGAGACATTACTTGGTGTTCTGTTGACTAAAACCTTGATATCAGGGTCAACTTTTGGTATGAGCAGTTTTCTGAATTATGGACTACTGATTTGTTAACATATCCTTTTTTGTCAGAAAAAAAAAAGAGAAACAAGATTCCATTAGGTTTCTTGCATTAAGCACTAATGTCATTCTTAAGGGATCCACTCTGTGACCGCATTAAATTGAAAACCCCGCCATTCTATATAATTTCACATAATGTGTGCAGTTTCAGTATGAGAGCTAAGATGCAAAAGTTCATGTCATTCATAACACCTTACAGTTACAGCTGTAGCTTAGATGCTGAGTGTTCTTCATGGATGATCCATTGTTAAAGACTTGATTTCTAGGGTGTTATTGTGCTATGAAATACTACTCACTTTGGCCCCCAAATAGCAGGTCCAGTTAATCCTGGACTAGAATCTTCAAAACAGTGAGACAAAGCAAAGTTTTTCTTTTCTTTTTCTTTTTTTTTTTTTTTTTTGTTCAGAAGTTAGTTACTACAGGTACTTCATTATAATGACAGAAAGCTGTTTAACACAATATGTGAGGTCATGTAAATCTGTTAATTCATTCAATATGCATTTACCATACATCTATTAGATGCCATTCCCTATTCTAGATTCTTGTATTTATCAGCAAACAAAATAGAGAGCAATCCCTTCCTTTATGTCTTAAATTATACTGCCCATGCTATAAGCCTATGGGTGCCATTGCAAAAAGGACCCTTGGACAGATCTCTGTTCTTTTATATTTTGTTTCTAAGTTGCATGTCAGTATAATTTCAGTGAGGTTGAATAGAGATTCAACTACTGGGGTCAGCAAAAATACATGTGAAACTGAGAGCATGAAATGGGGAAATTAAGACTGAGGAGTGGAATTTTAAGTTTTAATTTAAAATCAAATAGTTTCAAAGTACACAAAGGAGCTAAACTGTGTTGCATGTGTTATTCTTTCATGGAGCTGGCTGGCCTTGGAGGTGGGGACCAGATTGCCCTATGTGTTGCCAGAGAAACAATGGGAAGGAGGAGTGAATATGTTTTTCTGGCCTTTAGACAGAATTGGTGTTTCTCACTGAGGATTTTGTGAAGAAAAACAGCATCTCTTGGAACACAATTCATATAAATGCATTACAGGCCATGCTGAGCTACCGTGTGATGCCATTGGCTAATTCACTGTGCTTATAATACCTCTCTCCTGCTTTAGTTCCATGACACCAACCACAGGGAGATCTTCCACAAGGAGAATTCATGATGTCCTGAATCATAAAAAATTCACCCAGAGCCCAATAGTCAAAGTTTGCCCAGAGCCCAATAGTCAAAGACAGTGTGGGCGACTGAGGGCACATCCAGACGCCGGAGGAAAAAAGTAGTCACCTAAATGAGAGAAGTTCACTTCTACTCTGAGCCTGCTACCTGAAAGCTTTTAGAAGACCATTTTTTTGTTGTTGTTGTTTTTGTTTTTGTTTTCATAGAAGTCAACTCTTCCTTGAACCATTTTTCAGGTCTGTCAAGGTCATAGGTAATTTGAAACCTGAATGGAATGATTTTTTAAGTCGGTATATTAAATGGGTTATTGCTCTGGCTGTAGCATGTGCTTAGCATTGTTAGCCAAGACAGTATGTCTCCACTTGAATACTTTCTTCTATCAAAGCGTTGCACTGAAGTGAATGGCCTCTAATGTCTCTGTCCCACCCACCGTCCCTCCCTCCCTCCCTCCCTGAATAAAGTTTATCCACCTTGGTGCTGAAAAGATATCACAGTGATTAAGAATGCTTACTGCTGTGGTAGAAATTCCTAGTTAACACCCAGCATCCATATGAGGCAACGCATAACCACTGGAACCCCAGCTTCAGGACACATTAACTCACATGCATGCAGTTACTGGTGCACATACGTGTGTGTACACACACACACACACACACACACACACACACACACTTGAACATTTTACAAGAATAAAAAATTTAAAACTTTATCCATCTTGGTTTATATTTGTTAGAAATGAAGAGACAAACACTTCATATTTAGTTTAAAGGATAGTGGATTATTATAAGTATTGGTAGATGAGTGATGGTGTCAAAATTTCAGGAAAGGGGGGGCTATGTTATAAATTCATATTCAGGATATATATATATATATATATATATATTCAGGGAAATTAAAATAAGAAACACAAAGTTAGACTGACTACATTTTCTCAGGGCACATTCTTTATTTCTTTTATGTCATGGTCAGCATACTAAACCTTGTCACTCCTTGCCTTGTATGAATATGATGTTGTGTGTAAGGAAGTGAGGGTGTAGTGACCAGAGTGACTTCATCTTTTTCTGCAGGTTTTCACCTCTAAGCGGAACTTAATGAAGCTGGTGTTCAGAACTATGTATCAGAGGTGCCCTTGAGCACACAGGGTCAGATCTGAATAAGAGACACCACCCACTTTCTTGGGAACGCACTACTCCTATAATTCCCAGAAAATATTTTATCATTATACTTGATTTGTTATGGCTATAGCTTAGGGCTCAGATTTTTAGAAGGAAAATATGTCTATGGTGTATGTTGGTTTTACAGGATGATCTTTGTGCTGTTGACAGACTCTGATGTGTTAGATTAAGATTATGGGAGAAATTAAAATGCAGGAGCAAAGGAACCTGTTTCTCTTCATTGGTCACCTGACATGCTTACATTGTTGTTTTTAATGGCTTAATCTCCTACTCAAGAGATAGCCACATATATCCAGGTATTTATCATGGCTTAGACTTCACTTACTTTTTCTAGAAACCTCTCTGATGTGTTTATGTCAGCCATTTGTATTCAATATTGCTATTTTGAGAGAAACTGCCTCCCTCCACCCAGTGTAATACTTTTTTTCTCAGTCTTTTTTCTTCCTTTTTAATATGTTTGCTTGGATTTCTTTCATATATGGAATGTAACTCGAGGATGTTATTTACTGTCTAAATAAGTGGGCTCACTGTCTTTAACTGGGATATTTCCTCTATTCCATGTCTTCCCTTCCATTAGTAGTGGAGTTTGTAGTTGTAACAGTTTTCTTTCTTGGAATGCACATTTGAAATGTATGATTAGTTAGTGGACTTTATTATAGAGAATAAAATGGTCAAAGCATAAAGCTCTCTGAGCTGTGTTTGCTTCTCCTGAGGTTTCTTTGGGACTCCTGCCCTTGGTTGGTCTCTTTCATGTCTGCATATGCACAATTTATCATCATACTCTGCCCTTCTACCAAGCTGAAGAAGGGTTCTGGGTGCTCCAATTGAGAATAAACCGAGCCCACATACCATAAACTTAAAGTGTGTACTATGCTCTGTGTGGAAGCTATTCAGTTAAATTTGAAATAGTATATGCAAAGAAAAGTCTAGCAAGACTGATTTTGTTATCTTGTGAATTTATTTAACTGCTGGAGGAGAGAGGAAGAGAGATGTCTTGGTCACCATATCTCCATTTTTCTTGCCTTGGCAGCCACTGCCCTTCATTAAGGTTGCAGCCATGACATTTCTGGTCATGTTCATAGTCAGATGCAACCAATATGCACATATTGGTATATTAAATGGGTAGGAGATGCTTGGAAGAAAGTAGTGATGGCTTTGCACTTGACTTTCAATTATGGTTTTGGAGAATTGCAAATGTACTTCCCTAAATATACCCAACGTCTCGTTCCTTCCTGGAAGTGACTAATGGGAAGAAGTGATGAGTGGAAGGGAAAAGCAACATGATGTTCAGCATCCCCCTAACCTTTAATCACAAATGCACATTGGTGTTCACTCAGATGAGGAGCTGAAAATCCTTACTCTCACATGGGGTCACATGTGAGCACTCAAAGCAATGCAGGTTTGAAGATGAACCCAATAAGGTAACATAGTTGTGACTGTGTTTAGTTGGACTTTAATCTGGAAGTTTTAACTTTAAAGGTACATGTGCCTGTGGACAGCGTGTTAAACTCTCCTTACACTGTAATCACAAAAGCTAATAATATGGATGTTTTCGAATAGTTTTCTTTTCAAAAGTTATATTAACTTCATAATGAAAGAAACTTGCAAATGAAAAACATCACATATAAAAAGTAACGAGACTCAAAATCTGTACAACTTGATGAACCTCTGTACATTTAGAATAGGCATTTGGAAGAGAAGCAAGGGAGATTCATATTAAGTTTTATACTTTCATTATTAAATATATTTTATGCCCTTATCCACCACCAAAACCAAAAAATCCATGACAGAATTAGAGTTAGAAACACAGTTAGCTTTTTATCTTCTTTCAGAACCCATGCCAGTACCTACTTCATTCCCTTATAATTAGCCTTTCTTAATCTCTTTTTTATGTCATATTGTACCCATATATACATTTGGTTACACACACACACACACATGCATATAATACACACACATATGTATATATGTATTTATATACATATATACACACACAGATTTCACATATAAGAAAGAACCTGTGGCTGTCAAAAATATTTTCATTAAAACCACTTAAACTTATAACAAGTTCATCAATTATTTATGCTGCTTGATCAATGAATTTATTTTTTCTTTTTCCATTCATCCATTGATACCCACAGGTTTATAATTGTACCAACAAAAAGTGTATCTTTTAATGAACGTAGTAACGTCCACAATACTGGAGGACTTTTATTGTAAGATCAGAATTTGCCTTTGTAAATATTTTTCTGGAAAGCATAAACAGGAGAGATTGTTCTTCTCAAGAACCAGATTTTATTTTTCAGCCTTGTGAGAGGGTGACGGGAAAGGGGTTTTGTGTGACTCTTTTGCTGCTACTCTGTAAAAAAAGGGGGACTTTGACACCCCTGGGTATTTCTGGTTGCTTGTTGCCAATACCTAGGCAGGAATGAGGAAATAAATGCGATCTAGAGACAGACCAGAGGAGTAGAGTTTCAGTTTTCCATTTGCTAAGTATATGCTTATGGCAATGTTATTTAACCTATTTGGTCTTTATAGTACCTATTTGTGTAACACTCAAAAATATTCACTAGATTAATGTAATGACTAAATGAAATAATATTCTTAAAAGATTTATATTGAAGTTGGCTTACTTTTTTGTTTTTTTTCTTTTTTTAATGTTTATTTATTACTTCAAGTTACATCTCCATCACAGCCCTCTCCCTCCACCCCTCCCAGCCCCACCCTCCTACCCTCTCACCCTTCCCCCCAATGCATAATTCTTTTTTTTCAGTCCAACAAATGGTTCTTTCTCTTATGACAATATACAGTATAAAACAACTGAAATAAATAGGCCACAATTCTCAGAGTTATATGGCTTAGCATACATTCTCAATGTCCATTCCATATGTACTTGGCCCCTGACTTTAACATTCTACTATCTAACCATCTCCATGAGTTTAAAGTTCTCTATCTAACTCAGCTTTCATACTAACTTGCATCACAATTTTAAAAACATCTTCTTAGATCCAGAACAACTTCTTGATTCCTAAACAACTCAAAATTTAACTATGAGACTCTAGCTATCTATTCTTCAACCACCTCAGAGACCTGAGAGGGATAAATATATCCGATTATATAGGAAGTGCAGGGCCCACAGCTTCCAAAACTAAGAAATGACATAGCAGTGGCTGCCTGGACAGTTCCCATTTTCTCTCCATATATTACAGCATCAATCTTCATCCGTTTGGCTCTGTTTCTCTGACAGACATTGATTATAGAGCAGGAATTATGAGGGACTTACCTACCCTGTCTTGGCAGAGCTAGGCTGTCGACTTACCTGCTTCCAAGTTTTGTCCTTTTTGGACAGCAGTCTGTCTACAGTTGAGGCACAAAGTTTTTCTGTTTTTTTGCCAAGAGATAAGCTTGCCATTAATTCAATCATCTCACACTGGAGATTCTTTGATGATCATCTTCTACTTGGAGTGGAATAGGGTATGCTGTCAGGAGCTGGCATGTCTCAATATAAAAAAAAAAAAATCTTAATTTAAGAAAACATCTTTGAGTGCCATACTCTGCAGATCTCTTGGGGTTTTTGAAGATGCCCTGTCTATCTCTTATGTTTAGATAAGCAAATGTTGCTGTCTCTTAACAACTTGATTTCTGAGTAGCTTAGAAAATAACTGTGATAGATTGTCATAGTAACTAACAAAATGACACGCTTGCATGACTGTTAGTTTGTATTTCTTAATTATCCTAAACAGTTTATGATGGTTGGTAGCAAAGGCCAAAACTTCACATTTCCTTTTTAAGCATTACTAGGTACAATACCTTTAAGAATTGTTACCGTTAATTTTGTAACAATATACAAAGATCAATACCAATGTGGCCAAATATACTCTTAATTTTGTATCAGTATACTAAGATCAGTACCGATGTAGTCCAATACAATCTTTTTTTTAAATTTTTTTAAAAAATGTTTATTTATTACTTAAAGTTACATCTCCATCACAATCCCCTCCCAGTCCCACTCTCTCCCACCCCCCACTTCTCTCACCTACCCTATTCCTCTAGTGTGGGGTGCTCCTACATATCATCCCCCCCCTCAGTTCAGCAGTCATATGAGGCTCAGAGCTTCCTCTTGCACTGGGGGCCTACATGTCCTTTGGCAATTGTTTTTTTTTTAAATACTTTATTTTTTTTTCTTCAAGTTACATCTCAGTAACAAACCCCTCCCTATTCCCCCTTCCTATCCCGCCCTTCCACCCTCTTCCCCCCAGAAGTTTCCCCTTTCAGTCCAACAGATGGTTCCTTCTCTTATAACAGTAAGTATTATACAAAACAATAGATATAAATATGCCACATTTACGAGAGTTAAATGGCCCAGTATACCTTCCCAATGTCCAGTTTATACATATTTGGCCCCTGACTTTAACATTCTATTATCTAACCAACTCCATGAGTTTAAAGGTCTATATGTGACTCAACATTCATACTATCTTGCAACACACTTTTAAGAGTATCTTCTTAGATCTATAACACCCTCTTGATTCCTAAACAATTCAAAATTTAACTATGAGACTCTAGCTGTCTATTCTTCAACCACCTCAGAGACCTGAGAGGGATAAATATATTTGCTTATATAGGAAGTGCAGGGCCTGCAGCTTCCAATACTAAGAAATGACAAACCAGTGACTGCCTGGACAGTTCCCATTTTCTCTCCATACATTCCAGCATCAATCTTCAGCCTTTGGGTCCTGTTTCTCTGACAGACATTTGTTGTAGAGCAGGGATTACGAAGGACTTACCTACCCTGTCTTGGCAGAGTTAGGCTGTCGACTTCCCTGCTACCAAGTTTTGTCCTTTCTGGACAGCAGTCTGTCTGCAGTTGGTGCAAGGGGTTTTTTTCATGCCAAGAGAAAGGCTTGCCACTAATTCAACCATCTTACAGTGGAGGTTCTTCGATGCTTATCTTCTACTTGGAGTAGAATAGGGGGTGCTGTCAGGCGCTGATATTTCTCAATATAAAAAAAAAATCTTGATTTAAGATAACATCTTTGAATGCCGTATTCTGCAGATCTCTTGGGGTTTTTGAAGATGCCCTATCCATCTCTTGTATTTAGATAAGCAAATGTTGCTTGTCTCTTAGCAACTTGATTACTGGGTAGTTTAGAGAATATCTGTGATAGACTGTCATAGTAGATAACAAAGTGCCATGTTTGCATGACTAGGAGTTTGTTTTAACTATCCTAGACCGTTTTACACGGTTGGTATCAAGAGGTCAGAGCTTCACATTTTATTTTTAAGTATCTCTAGGTATGATA
>CAJQZJ010033863.1:972551-1015890 GCA_907164525.1 Lophiomys imhausi
AAAGAAAGAAAGAAAGAAAGAAAGAAAGAAAGAAAGAAAGAAAGAAAGAAAGAAAGAAGAAAGGAAGAAAGGAAGAAAGAAGGAAAGAAAATATTAATACCTTTTCAAAGAACATCAGGAATAGTTAATTTAAAAGAAGTCCTTTTCTTAAGCGGGAAAGTATTTCACTTTGCTGGAACTTTTGCTCATTTTCTTTTCTTTTTCAAGACAGGGTTTCTCTGTGTATCCCCTTGCTGTCCTAGAACTCACTCTGTAGACCAGGCTGGCCTCAAATTCACAAAGATCTGCCTGCCTCTGCCTCCCACATACTGGGGTTAAAGGCATGTACCACCACTACCAAGCTCATTTTGCTGGTATTTAAAAAGAATTTAGAAAAAGTATATTGCTATGCTAGACCACATCATTTTACATATTTAAAAATACATTACAGTACTGATAATACACCTTGTTAGAGTTCTTGTTATAAAATGTATACCCTCATACAAGTGAGAGTAAATGATCCTTTTGAGAAACAATTTGGCATTATGTTTTAAACTATAAATAAACACTTTGTTTCCATAACAAAAACCTTCATATATTACATGTAAATTATAATAAAAATCTCAAGCATAAAGATATATAATTTAAATATTGAAATATGAAACTTTTTAATCTTTTCATTGTTTTTTTATTTTGTGAATTTCACATCATGCACCCTGTTCCCACTCATCTCCCACCTCCCCTCAAACCTTCCTTCCACCCTTGCAACCTTTCCCAATAGAGAAAAAAATCTCATTTTAGAAGCTGTAGTATGTCCCAAAATATTCCCTTTTGTCCACACTATTTTGCTTGCAAATGTTCATTACAATAACTCCTTGATCTGGTACTAGATCTCTGGCTTCTACTATTTTGTTAATGGGACTCCTCTCAGATATCCTGTTGTTGCCCTGAGTCATGGAGATCCTGTAGCTTTGTGTATGTAGAACTCTTCATGTTCTCCCACAGTTCATCCATGGTGTAGATATTGGGGTGAACCAATTCAAAGCCCTGGTTTTGGGCCTGCAACCCCCATCCAGGGTCAGCTCTACTGTTCTACCCAGGTAAGGTGCAGGGCCTGCTCTCCCAGGTGCTTCAGCAGATAAAGAGGGCTGGTCCAGCTCTTCTGTTCTCATGGCCCCATCAGGGCTAACTCTCCTGCCTGCTATCTGTGGTAAGGGCAAAAGAGAGTGGTAGGGATCTCTCCCTCATCAACACCACTGCAAAGCAGACAAAAGGCAAGGCTGTCTCTCAGGGCCAGCTCACCCACAACCACCACATCCAGGGCCAGCTGTACTGTACTGCCCAGACACGGTTCAGGAACTGCTCTCCAAAGTTCTACAGTTGATGAGGGACAGGGCCAGCTCTCTTGCTCTCATGATCCTAGTGCCAGGTCTCCTACCTGCTATGGATAATGAGGGATGAGGGAGTAGAGGGTATCTCTCCCTCTTCCATGCCACCACAGAGGAATGAGTGGTAGGGGCAGCTCTCCCAAGCTCGAATTCTTGGGGGCAGCTAACCTTCAACTCCTGAAATGTGCAGGACCTGCTCTCCTGAATACTATAGCTGGCTAGAGACAGTTTCAGCTCTCCTGCTCTCATGCCTTAGAGCCAATTATTCCATGATGCACAGGTGGGCAGTGGGTCAGTTCTGCACCACTCTCAGACATCAACATATCCCTGGATGGCCACCCTGACCAGGGATGTCCCTCTGGCATTTGGTTGTAACAGACCCCTGCTGCTGTAAGGCCATGGACCCAGACATGGCCCCTGTTGGCAGCAGAGGCCAGAACATCACCATGGTCCCAGGTGGTATCACTGGCTACTCACATCAGGTTGTTCTTAACCACCCTCTAGTCTCCACTGCTGCCTCTCTTTGTTGTGTCCATATCCTTCAGTTTCTCTTTCTCTTCCATTTCTCTACCATTTACTTGCTCCTCTTAGTGGTTCCTGGGATGGTAGAGTGTCTGGGCTTGTCTCAGGAGTGGACTCAGAGGTGCCATGCCCCATTTGTGCATTGCACATTATACCATCTGGCAGGAGTCATTTCCAGTATGATCTGACCCATAGGCCTGTGTGGCACCAGACTGGAGTTCATCTCAGGCTAGTTCCCTGTCTATGCCCCATAGTACTAGTCTGGTAGTTGTCCTGGTCTCAATCCTCACACAGCTCTCCCAAATGGGCATCTGCCTGGGGTGTGTCATGCCAGGCAGAGTCCTTCTAGTGTCTAGCTTGCTTCCTGTCCTGGGAACCCAACTGGTGCTTGTCTGGTGTTGGGCTTTTGGTTATCACAGGCTAGCTCTCTGTCTGGACCTGCTGTTACCAATCTGGTGGTGGTCTCATGCTTGCTTTTTTCAGGGAATGTTAGGTTACTACGTACTCAGATGCTCATAGGTCAGAACACTGAAGGTAGACATAGCTCTCTCCTCTCTGCCACCTACTGATGCACATGTGACACGGTAGCCACATCTGCAATGCCTCTAGGGGCAGGAGAAACTTCTATTTAAGATATGGGTAAAATAAATCCCTCTCTCAATTTGATAGATTATAAAGCAACCATTAGGGACAATTGTGAAGATTGTACTGCAACAGAGGAAACTGCATTTACTTATGTCACAGAATGAAAAATAATGGAGACTGCATCCATATCATGATAAAATTGTATACAAATAATAATAGTAATAACTTATCTATAGTCAAGACTTTTTTGTGCTCTGGGGCCAAAAGTTACTTAAATTTTATAGCTTCTGTCAGAGCTTGCACTGTTTGTATTTCTGTTTTACAAATGAGGATTCTGTACACATGTAGGTTAGGTATTTGATTGTGTAGTCCATAGCTTAGAGGGTTGGTGTTTTAATACACCTGATCTAAATCCAACTAGACTATTGCAGTGCAACTCTTATGTTTACCAACTCGATTAGGCATCAGACCCTTATTAAAGACTCATTCTTCCTCAAAACTCTCCTTACTTTTGATGCCATTTACACCTTGGGTATCCTTAGGCTAACTGCACTGTGATGCACTGGTGGATATAACCTTAAAATTATCTAGACATTCTCAATATTGATGATTAAGAACAATTATTCATAAATAATACAGTTAAGGATTAGCCAACAAAAGACTCTCACAAGATATTTGGAGTAAAGATGGACACTTTTCCCTCTCTTCATGGAACCCTGCAGCATCCTTCTGCTAATGTACTAATATGCACACCGATGGGGATGTTACACTGAGCTTCACTGAGAAGGTTTTTATTGAGGTCATATTTCATAAGTATTATGCATTGAGTCAAGGGCTAACTGTAGTCTCTGTTCTGTATCCTCCATAGAGATAGTATTGACCTCTTTAATTACCTGCAGCTTTCTAACAGTCTATATAATAGTTTATGACATTAAGATAGCATAGGGCATTACAAGGATTTCAAAGTGTCATTCCAGAGAACAAAGGTCATATATATTCTTTTCTGTATGACACATGTCTTTCAGGAATCAGAAATCACTAAACTGATGATGGCCTGATGGGAAAAAGACTGGATTCTAACTCTGTTCAAGTTCCTTCTAAATGTTGATTCAAAACATGGACAGATACTCAAATTGTCCCATTTCACTTTCTCTTCCTTCTCTCCTCTGAAATTTTTTGTACTCTTCTGCCTGTTCTTAGCATGTTTTATATTATAACTGGAAGCCACTGCAGATCAGCCCAGTATCAGGATCTAACTCCTTGGATCCAAACCTTCTCTTCATGTTTGTTAGACATCCGATCTTGAGACATTTAAGAAAAAAAAAAAAAAGCTAATGAAAGATTCACCATACCTTGGTGTCTTCATTAGCAAAATAGGGGGAATGGTGCCTACTTCTCCATGTTGCTGAAGAAATGCATGTGAAAATCTTGCCATCCATCCTGCCATAAATATGTTAAGATCTCAGGAAATATTCTCAAAAACCTGAGCATGTGGGAAATTTTCATATGATTTTAAGTCACATTTTTCCCCCAAGACAAAAGTGTAACGCATCAGGAATTCTAAGACTCTTTCCATGACTTATCCTAATCCCAGTGCTCTTCCTAGGGCTGCAAGTAGAAAAACAGCAGGTTGTGTTTCAGTCCCTGAATTAGAGAATGGACAGAAAGAAGCTATAGCCAGCATTTAGGAATGTTTCCAGCATTGTTCTCTTACTGCAGCCTAACAAAGTGCAAGCTCTGTTAGCTTTACCATGAGAATAAGTGACCTGAGGGCTTTCACTTGGAAAGGTCATAAAGTTGTTCTTCAAATTTAGTGATTAGATTTTAGAATCCTCATAAATGACAGTCTCCTCTGCATCTAGTGTTTTATCATCCATCCATTCTAACATGGTGTTTTAGTCACTGTTCTATTGCTGTGAAGAAACAATATGACCAAGGCAACTTTTATGAATGAAAGCACTTAATTCAGGGCTTTTTCATAGTTTCAGAGGTTTAGTCCATTATCATCATGGCAGGGAGCATGGGAGAAGGCATGGCAGTCATGGTAGGCACACTGCTAGAGAAGTAGTTGTGAACTTCGTGATCTATAAGCAGAGAGGAGATGGGGGTGCCCTGGCATGGGCTTTTGAAACCTCAATGCCCACCCTTAATGATACCCTTCCTTCAACAAAGCCACACCTACTCCAAAAAGGCCATACCTTTTACTCCTCCTATTCCTTTCAAGCAACACCACTCCCTGGTAACTAAGTATTCAAATATATATATGTGTGTGTATACATATATATATATGCATATATATGAATATATAGACACACACACACACACACACACACACACACACACACACACACACTAAGCCAGTGAAGGTCATTCTTATTCAAACAACCACACATGGATATTGACGACTTTATCTGATGAACTGGAATTGTCACTGGGCATAGCAGAATCTTTGGACAATATGTTCCATGTCCTTGGTCATCTAGAAGAAGCAAGTGTAAGTAAAAACTATCCAAGGAACCTCTACAAATGCAGCCTAAACACATTTTCTTTCTATGTTTCTTTCCTTTCTGGAGATTCAATATGGTAGGTTAAGTTACAAAGTTCTTTGAAAATATGTGAGGATGTATGTGTGGTTGGGGAGCCATGGGATGGGGGGGTCAGAGGAAGAGTTGGGGCCAGAAGTGTCCAAACGCCAGAAATCTCATCCTCACATTGCCAGGAGAAGGACTGCTTCCCCCTGCCCCAGGTCTGCATGTCCCAATGTGTGTAGCTCTGCACCCCCACCTTTGCCCCTCTTTTAACCAGATTAAACTTCCTCTCCTCTTATAGAGTCATGTCCAGCTTGGAATTTCTCCTCATGCAAATGAAGCATCCCCAGCACCCTGGCAGAGGCCAATGATATGCACTCACCCCACAATCTCCTACCCACCTTCCAAGGCTTTAAATAACCTCCATTCCTCCCAATTAAACAAGTTGTCTCACTGAAGCTCTCTCTCGAGAAACCTGTTTCTCATCACACTTACAGTCACCTGAGGTCTCTTTGACCCCTGCCCATTCCTGTCCCCGCCCCCATTTTCCCCTCTCAGGATCCACCAGTTATGGCAGTGGTGGGCTGATGGCTTCATAATGGGGCAGGGAAATGGGGCCTGAATGACAGATGTACATTCATATATTTATGTTTACAGATAGCCTCTATATTGTTCCTTTATGCTTGAGAAAAATGAGATATAGACATAGCACAGGAAGGTCCAAGAAGAAGGGGCAGATTATTGAATATGCCCTTATACCTTTGTATATTGATACAAAATTAGTAGTTTATTTGGCTAAAGTGGTATTGACCATTGTTTATTGTGCAAAAATAAGATTGTATTGGATTACATCGGTATTGATCTTTGTATATTGATACAAGATTAAGATTATAGTTGGCCACAATGGTATTGACCCTTGCATATGGACGTAATATTAAGATTATATTGGGCTACATAGGCATTGATCTTGGTATATTGATACATAATTAAGAGTATATTTAACCACAATTGAATAGATCTTTGTATATTGATACAAATTTAAAGATAATGCTTCCCAATGGTATCATACCTAGAGATACTTAAAAATAAAATGTGAAGCTCTGACCTCTTGATACCAACCATCTAAAACGGTCTAGGATAGTTAAAACAAACTCCTAGTCATGCAAACATGTCTCTTTGATAGCTACTATGACAGTCTATCACAGATATTCTCTAAACTACCCAGTAATCAAGTTGCTAAGAGACAAGCAACATTTGCTTATCTAAATACAAGAGATGGATAGGGCATCTTCAAAAACCCCTAGAGATCTGCAGAATATGGCATTCAAAGATGTTATCTTAAATCAAGATTTTTTTTTTGATATCGAGACATATCAGCACCTGACAGCACCCCCTATTCTACTCCAAGTAGAAGATAAGCATCGAAGAACCTCCACTGTAAGATGGTTGAATTAGTGGCAAGCCTTTCTCTTGGCATGAAAAAACCCCTTGCACCAACTGCAGACAGACTGCTGTCCAAAAAGGACAAAACTTGGTAGCAGGGAAGTCGACAGCCTAACTCTGCCAAGACAGGGTAGGTAAGTCCTTCATAATCCCTGCTCTACAACCAATGTCTGTCAGAGAAACAGGACCCAAAGCCTGAAGATTGATGCTGGAATGTATGGAGAGAAAATGGGAACTGTCCAGGCAGTTATTGGTATGTTCTTTCTTAGTTTTGGAAGCTGCAGGCCCTGCACTTCCTATATAAGCAAATATATTTATCCCTCTCAGGTCTCTGAGGTGGTTGAAGAATAGACAGATAGAATCTTATAGTTAAATTTTGAACTGTTTAGGAATCAAGAGGGTGTTATAGATCTAAGAAGATACTCTTAAAAGTGTGTTGCAAGATAGTATGAATGTTGAGTCACATATAGACCTTTAAACTCATGGAGTTGGGTAGATAGTAGAATGTTAAAGTCAGGGGCCAAATAGGTATAAACTGAACATTGGGAAGGTATACTGGGCCAATTTACTCTCATAAATTTGGCATATTTATATCTATTGTTTTGTAGAATACTTACTGTTATAAGAGAAGGAACCATCTGTTGGACTGAAAGGGGAAACTTCTGGAGGGAAGAGGGTGGAAGGGCGGGATAGGAAGGGGGAATAGGGAGGGGTTTGTTACTGAGATGTAACTTGAAGAAAAAAAAATAAAGTATTTAATTAAAAAAAAATGAAAAAATAATGTTCCTTTATTCATGTATTTGACTAACAGCTCTGGCAGTTAACTATAAGAACACTTTAAAACTTCTGTGAAATGATTATTGATTCATATGAATCTGTAAAAAATGCAGACATGTCCAATATGTTCTTCAACCAGTTACTTTGGGTGATACATTTTACAAGACTATAGTACAGTACTGAAACAAGGAAGCTGCCACTGGTCATATACTGAAGATATAACTTAATTTCTGTGATTAAATGTCTAGAAATATGATTGCTGGCTTGTAAGTTATATTCAGTTGAAATGTTTAAGAGGATACTGGATTTTCAGAATGCATATATAATATACAATTTTGCATTCCCATCATTGTCACTTGGGAAGTAAAGTAATTTTTATATTATTTTCAGCATTTAAACTGCTCTTTTTAGTCTTGCTTGTTTTATGAGTTTTTAAAAAATTGCTTACATTTATTTGTATTTACTGGCGTTTTTAGTAGTCATGTGGTGATACCTTCCTAAAGTGTTAACCTGTGTTTAATTAATAAATGCTGGTGTTAGCTTTTCTTTTTCAGGTGTAGTCAGCCCTCTGTATCATAAAGCCTTTGTGTTGTTTTCTTTTGTTTTTCCTGTGGTGAGGATTGAACCATCAGCATTCCTGCTAGACACACACACTACTAAATGCGCTACATTCCCAATTCACTCATGGGATTCTTATGTGTCAATTAGCAAACCATGGATGTGTAGTGTGTTCTGAGGCCTACAGTGTTTGTATCTGTACTATGTACAGACTTTTCTACATGTCCTTGTTTCTATAAAAATACAATATGACAATCATTTTACATAGGACTGATATATTTGATATTATAAACTTACATATTCAGGAGGAGCTCCATGGGCTGTCTTTAAACACTGTGCCTTTCCAATAGAGTGATACAAGCATCTGTGAACTTGGCTCTCAGTATAGTTAGTATTCCTGGAACAAATAACCAAATTACTGAGCGAAATGATCTATTTGCCAACCAAGTATCCACTTCAGAAAAATATCTGTTTGTCTTTTGCCTGTTTTTTTTTTTCTTTTGAACTGGTTAGTTTGTATTTTACTGGTACTTATAATAGGTGCTGTGTATTCTACATGAAGCTTTTTTCAGTTATGTGGATTACAAATATTTTCTAGTTTACATGCTGTCTCTTCATTTTTTAGAAACAAGATCTTTCAAAGAATGAATGTTTTAAGTCATATGACATCTAATTCATATATTTTATTTTCTTATGAATTATGATTGTGTTGTTACAGCTAAGAACTGTTTATGAGTATGATATCCTGATGATTTTCTCTTAGTTGTTTCTGCTTAGCGGTTTTGTAATTTTATGTTGTACATTTAAAGCTATAATCAGTCTAAGTTAATTTTGTGTAAGGTTAAAAGAGTTGCCTGAGATAATTTGTTCATTTCACTTGTGGGCATCCCGTTGCTCTAGTTCCACTGATAGAATGGACCACGCTTTCTCTATTGGTTTGCTTTTGTTCATTAGCATATCCACACATTTGTGGTTCTGCATTTGGATCCACTATTCTGCTTCATCAATGTCAGTCCTGCCACCAGGGCCTCTGAATCTGCCTTAATGTAGCTAAGACTTAAAGTCTGGGAACATGGAGTTCCCTACTCTATTTTTCCTTTCCGTTGTCTTTGCCACTTTTGTTCTTTTGCTATTCAAATTTTGGAATTATGTTTTCTGTATTTAGAGTTGATTGGAGCTGCATGGACTTTTAAATGCCATTTAAGAGAAGATAAACATCCTTGGTAGGCTGAGTCTTTGTGACCACAAGATGTTCTCTGATGATTCCATCAGCATTTAAAACTTTTCAGCACATGGTCCTATGTATATACTGTTCGAAATACCTGTACGTATGTGAATTGGAGTGCTTATTAATGGAACTATAAATTCAGTTTTGGTCATTTTGCATTTATTTATAGTGAATGGAAAAGGAGTTGATTTTTGTATGTTGATCTTGTATTCTGCGTCTTGGTCAAACTCATCTATTCTCATCTCCTCTTGGCAATTACTTCAGATTTTTTATATGCAAATTTGGGCATTTCATTGTTTCTGATATGACCCTCACTTTTTGTGCTTTCTTGCCCTGTCACACTTGCTACAATCCACAAGAGATGGAATCCTTACCTCCTTCACAATGTATAAAAACTGAATATTTTCCATTCATTCTTTTACTATATTAGCTGTAGGGTTTTCGTAGGTATATTGTATCATGACAAAGAAATCCTCTCCATCTATAAGTAATTTTCTGAGGCTATTTTTGAAAACTCTTGAATAAATTGAATTCTGTCAGAATCTTCACCACCAACATAAATCAGTATGATGGTTTTCCTTTAGCCTACTATATATTGATTAGAGTGATCAACTCAGAAGTAGATTTCCTAACAGTTGTTTAATTCATTGTAAGAAACTTGCTGTCCTTTCATGATAAATACCCCCCCCATCATGTGAGATCAACAAAGGTTAGTGAATACAAAGGAACATGAAATTAAAGACACTAATATGGTGGAATTTGATAATGTTGATAAAAGACATACAGAAGGGAAGTAGAGAAAAAGTAAGATGGAGGAAGGGAGAGAAAGAGAGAGAGAGAGAGAGAGAGAGAGAGAGAGAGAGAACTCATAATATAGAGTAAAGCTAGTGCCAATTCTTTTCAACTGCATTAATGTCCCCCAATGTTTTCTCCATTTTACGTGTAAAACAGGGTGCTGCTGGCCTTGAGAATTCCGACCTATCCAGATATCCAGATGCAGGAAGTAGGACTATCTTTATTTAGCGGTAACACATAAAATGGAATGATGTTTAGTTAGAGCCATTTGTTGGGTGATCGTTCATGGAATCTCCAGATCTCCATTTAGACTGTGTGTGTCTGTGTGTGTATGCGAGTGTGTGTGTGTGTGTGTGTATGAGAGAGAGAGGGAGAGACAGAGACAGAGAAAGACAAAGACAGAGAGAGACAAAGAGGAATGAGCGGTGAGGTGAGGTGAAATCAAATACTATGTAAATCTGTGCATTGTGAAGCCCTTCCATTTATAAGCTCTAAGAAAAAGGTTTGAAATGACAGAGTGGTAATATGATGCTTTGACAGAACAATGCCAGGAGTCCCTGATTTCTTCCTGCTTGAGTTTCTACCAAGTAGAAAAACAAGAATATGCCCATGGAGGTTGATAGGAGTGGCTGGCTGTGCAGTGGATCATTTGATGCTTCCTACGTAACTCTACCGGAAGGAGACATGGCCTGCTGTTCATTCCTGACCTATCTGACATGCTTCTATTGTATTACTGCAAGAAGAACAGAAAGAAAATGTGGAAGTGACCAATTCATTTGGGAACAATAAAAGCTCAAAGTCAGGGCCATACAAATAAATGCTATAGAGATGGATGGTAAGATGAATAATCATTATCATCTGGTATTTTTATAGCACTTTATATTTCACAAAAGGCTTCCCAGTTGGTTATAATGGGCCTGGTTTGGGGGAAGGAAAAATGGCTTGTGAGTCGAAACGTTGCAGGCTACGAGGAATAGCGGCTAGCTTACTAGTTCTGCATTTATGTCTTATTGTCTGAATTTTTACATAAACCAGCTTGTTGTCCTTTATTTATTACAGTGGTTTTTGCACCTTTTGATAATTCACAATATAATTTTCCTAGGCGTCTTTGTGCCCTTGGTAATTCTACTCCGTTAGAGTTTGTGACTCTATTTTACCTTGCTCCTCTTTCTAGCCACACCCTGGGCACCGCATTCGTGTGGTTTTAAGGCTTTTTTATGTTGCCTGCCAGTTCTGTTTCTACAGTCTCCCTACCTTGAAGTTCCTTGTCTTGTTTTTTCCTGTGAATTCACCTGTACTGAAACATACTCATCTCTCTCTCTCTCTCTCTCTCTCTCTCTCTCTCTCTCTCTCTCTCTCTCTGTGTGTGTGTGTGTGTGTGTGTGTGTGTGTGTGTGTTTCTCTCTCTTTCTAATATGGATGCAGGTATGTCCCACTGTTTTTCCCCATGTCAAGTCTAGTTTCCTTATGGTCCCATAGTAGGAGAAGTACTTTCCTGTGGCTTCTATACTCTTGCTTTTGTTGACTGTACCTCTTACTTCTATCAGTTGATAACAAATATTTAATTTTCCTAAGAATGGAATTCAAGAATTTCTACAGATTTACTTAACAGCAGTTAATGACAGAGCTGTGAGTGACATGAAGGGTTTCACATTCTTCTTACCAGTCCCTTAGAATCACGTGCATCTCTTTAACCTGTCTCTTGTATGAAGACAGCTGAGAGGAAAGAACAAGGACCAGTGGAGAACACAGTAGGCCTCACATTCTAGTTCATTTAGCAATGTAAGAAACCCTTACAAGGGCCCTTGTACCAAGTGGAGTCTTCTGAAGACTACCTTCAAGATAAAAACAGTGTAGGGAGTGAGACAAAACTGCATGGCCTTGGAAAGGTGCTGGATCCAGTTTGCTTTCTATAACCTTCTAACTGTAGAGAAGGAAAGAGGTCTCATATGAGTCAGGAGACAAAAATTTTGAAGTCCCAAAATTTTATATGTTCACAGCAGTTTTACTGACAAAGCCAGAAAGAAATTCAACAGTGTGTTTGTTGTAAAGACCTGCATTTTCTTCTGACTAAGAATTTGCTGAGACTTGCTTTTTAGGACAACTTTATAATTGTACCACACATCAGTTTTTAAATAACTAGGAAAAAAATGTTCCATACTGAATTATTCTTTGAGGATCAGAAATTCAAGGCAGATGTTTTAAATCAAAGTTGGTATAGTACACATAGTTATATTTCTAAGCAATGAAAAAAAATCTATGTAGAGATAATAAAGTAAGAAAGAAACAAAAACATGTATGTTCTTTGTTAATAAGACCCAGGCGGTCAACCCAGGTCTCAAGATCCCAAAAAGCTTTTATTTGACAATGCTGGGCAGGAAGTAGTGTTTATACCCGGGGAGACCTCTGACATAATGTGAAGTTTTAGTTACAACAAAAACAAAAAACAAAACAAAACAAAACAAAAAAAGAGCAAAATAAAATGAATGGATGAACAAACAAAAATACCTTTCATTTATTTAACAAGACAAATTCCATCTCTCTAAAAAAATAGAAAATTGATTAACATTAACAACATGGTTGCAATTAAAAGGAAACAAAGTGCTCTTAAGTTATGTTTCCAACAGCATCAAAATGCTGAAAGTACTAAACAAAAACCTTAATACATAGAACCCAAGAAAAGATACTGAGATGCCAAGGCCCCAAAGAACAGTTAATTCAACTGTTTGAATGTCTCCACTCACTTTAAAAACTAGAGTTCTTGAGTTGCATTTCTCTGATAATTAAGGATGCTGAGCATTTCTTCAAGTGTCTCTCAGCCTTTAGGAATTCCTCCTTTGTGAATTCTCTGTTTAGCTCTGTCCCCCATTTTTAAAATTGGATTATTTGGTTTCTTGGCATTTAATTTCTTGAGTTCTTTGTAAATTTTGGATATTAGCCCTTTGTCAGATGTGGGGTTGGTAAAGATTTTTTTTTCCCAATCTGTAGGCTGCCATTTTGTTCTAATGACAATGTCTTTTGCCTTATAGAAGTTTCAGTTTCAGGAGGTCCCATTTATTGATTGTTGGTCTCAGGTCCTGAGCTGTTGATGTTCTGTTCAGGAAGTTGTCACCTGTGCCAATGATTTCATACCCCATGATCAAGTAGGCTTCATCCCAGGAATGCAGGGATGGTTCAACATATGAAAATCCATCAATGTAATTCACCCCATAAAAAAGATGAAAGAAAAAAAACCACATGATTATCTCACTAGATGCAGAAAAAGCATTTGACAAAATCCAACACCCCTTCATGTTAAAAGTTCTGGAGAGAATGGGCATACAAGGACCATACCTAGAAATAATAAAGGCAATATACAGCAAGCCAATAGCAAACATCAAAGTTAATGGAGAGGAAAGTTGAAGCATTTCCTCTAAACTCAGGGACAAGACAAGGATGTCCACTTTCACCATATCTCTTCAATATAGTACTTGAAGTTCTTGCTAGAGCAATAAGACAACTAAGGGAGATCAAGGGGATACAAATTGGAAATGAAGAAGTCAAATCATCCCTATTTGCAGACGATATGATAGTATACATAGGCAACCCCAAAAATTCCAACAGAGAACTCTTACAGCTGATAAACACCTTCAGCAAAGTGGCTGGATACAAAATTAATTCAAAAAAATCAGAAGCCCTTCTTTATACAACAAACAAATGGGCTGAGAAAGAAATCAGGGAAACAACTCCCTTCACAATAGCCACAAACAATATAAAATACCTGGGGGTAACTCTAACCAAGCAAGTAAAGGACCTGTACAACAAGAACTTCAAGCCCTTGAAGAAAGAAATTGAAGAGGCCTTTAGAAGATAGAAAGATCTCCCATGCTCATGGATAGGTAGGATCAACATAAAAATGGCCATCCTACCAAAAGCAATATACAGATTCAATGCAATTCCTATTAAAGTACTAACACAATTCTTTATAGACCTGGAAAAAGCTATTCTCAATTTCATATGGAACAACAAAAAACCTAGAATAGCTGAATCAATCTTGTACAATAAAAAAAAAAAAAATCTGAAGGTATCAGCATCCCAGATTTCAAGCTGTACAACAGAGTAATAGTAATAAAAACAGCATGGTACTGGTATAGAAACAGACCAATAGATCAATGGAATTGAATTGAAGACACAGAAATGAACCCACACACCTATGGTCACCTAATTTTTGACAAAGAAGCCAAAACCGCACAATGGAAAAAGACAACATCTTCAACAAATGGTGCTGGTCCAACTGGATGTCCATTTATAAAAGAATGAAATTCGACCCATACTTATCACCTTGTCCAAGTGGATCAAAGACCTTAACATAAGGCTTGTCATACTAAATCTGCTAGAAGAGAAAGTGGGAAAAACCCTGGAAATCATTGGTACAGGTGACAACTTCCTTAACAGAACACCAACAGCTCAGGACCTGAGACCAACAATCAATAAGTGGGACCTCATAAAACTGAAAAGCTTCTGTAATGCAAAAGACACTATCAATCGAACAAAGCGGCAGCCTTCTACTTTTCTTACGTAAGGACATCAAGACAGAGAAATGACCATTGAGACTATGCTTTGCACATGACATCCTTAGATAAACATATTACATATTGTGAAATTTTATTTTTCTTGTTGTTTTTCTTTGGTTGCGTTTTGTTTGTGTGTGTGTGTTTGTTTTGAAACAGGGGCTCACTATGTATCCAAGGCTGGCCTTAACCTTGTGGTCCACCTGAGCATTGGGACCACATATGTCACCATGTCCATACTTTTGTGACATTTCTGTTAAAGCTGAGCATATTATCTCTTCAGTTTGATATTCACAATATACTATTTATCTTAAGTTACAAAGAAATTGTACATGACATTGGAAACATATTTCTGGGCATCAACTTTTTCTTCCTTTGACTGATACCATTGGTAATAACTTTTCTTGGGAGAGTAAAAGCGTATCATTTTTATCATATTATTTTCAGAGCTGATATCAATTTACAGTGCTGCCAGGTGTTTATTGGCATAAGAATTTCCCTTTAGAAGAGCAAATTTTCAAACACTTTGACAGAAAAGCCCAAGCCAGCAAACACTTCAAAATCACTATGTATAATGACATAGTTATAAGTGACATGCATGGCTCTTACTCCTTCCATGGACCCTTGTAATGATGTGTCTTCTTAAAAGGGGACTTTTCAAACTGTGTGTAATTTCTTAAATGCTTTTGTATTTCCTCCCAAGGAAGCTCTTGGTTATGAAACTATGAAATGAAAGGTTACTTCACAACATGCTATAAATCTAAGGAACCGGACATTTTCTATTATTAATTCCTAACTGTTATTGTTATACATCATCATACTATGAGATACAGCAGAAGTGATTTTATTTTTAGATCAAGTAATGAATTGTAATGATAAGATAAAAAAGTCATCATAAACTGAGCCTCATATTATTTGGCATTTTCATGATTGTCTGTGTAGGTCTGAGACCTAGTGGGCTTTCCCCTGGCCACTTTGGTATGTCTAGTGTTATCCTTGTTCAGCTCATGTTCAGGTAGTCATGTTGGTGGACTTTTATTGGGTATCTTCTGACATTACAAAGAAACAGTCTCACAGCAAATTCTCTGATACTTTGGACCAGTAATATTCTTTAAAAATGTATAGTGGAGATGCTGGAGAGATGACTTAGTGGTTAAGAGTGGTTCATACTTTTCCAGAGGACAAAAGTTTGGTTCCTAGTATTCACATCAGGCAGCCTATAGTCATCCACCTGTCACTCCATCTCAGGAGCTCTGAAACCTATTTCTGACCTCTTTGGGCATCTGTACACACATGTCATACACTCAGACACAGATACACACACACACACACACACACACACACACACACACACAAACAAAAAAAAAAACAAAGTAAAACTAAATCTTTAAAAATGTATACTGGGGCTGGAGAGATGACTCAGCGGTTAAGAGCACTGGCTGCTCTTCCAGAGGTCATGAGTTCAATTCCCAGCAACCACGTGGTGGCTCACAACCATCCATAATGAAATCTGGTGCCCTCTTCTGGCCAGCAGATATACCTGCAGATAGAACACTGTATACATAATAAATAAATCTTAAAAAAAATGTATACTGGAGAACACTGTCCCTTTATAAAGAGATTTCCATAAGGAAAATAAACCAAATCAAATGAGACTCCACAATACATTGTTAAAGCCAATGATTCATCACTTAGGTCCCTGTTGGAAATGCTCAGGCCGGTGCAGTAAATAAGAAAACCTGAAAACTGTTTCAGAACCTTTGTTGGTGATCAGGCTATACCCGGAGATACTGAGAGCATTTTCTATAGTCCCTTCTGGATCACTCACAATACTGTCTTCTTATTCAAGTTTAGAGCTGTTCTGAAAAGGAGCAAACATCCCACACATGCTGTCACATAACACAAATCCCTAAACTTTCTCAAACTGTTGGCCATGCAATATCTATTTTGTATTCTATCAAATACATAATCCTACTGAGATGCAGTCATTGAGTCTAAGCTCAAATTGTAGTCTAAGCTCAAGTTGCTAGGTTCCTCCTGAAGTTGTCAGTACAGTAGAATGTTTTCATTAGATTATGAAATGTCTTATAGCCAGACCATGGGAAGAGCCTCTTTTCTGTGTTAGAAAGCAGCAGCAGAGTTCATTGTCTGCCAGTTTTATTGCTCTTTGCTATCTTCTAGTACTTGCTTGTTCTTGCATATCTTAATGTATGATAGTAGAATATGTATGAAATTATAACAAGTCCTATCAAATAAAGACCAAAGTTAAAGTCTGTTTTTGTTTGCTTAACAGTAGAGATGACCACATGTCTGAATAAAAATTTAGAGTTACCATTTAATGAATGAATAGATCCTAAGTGTAAAAAATCAAAGCCTTTGGACTAAATAATTATTGTTTGACAAGAAATAAAAATGATCACGTTACAAAATGGGAATATAGAGTGATCAGTTGGAAAGTAGAAATAATTATCTTTACATGTGCTATAAATTTTCACAATGACCTCTCTTGCCTGGTACTTGTTACCAGTTCTAAGGTGAGCAAAGAAATACATCTTTGATTTCAGGCTCCTCACAGGTTACTGATTAAGCTGTGTGTATTTTATGTAATCATCTCATCTATAGTTCTCGACTGGTAGCCCCCTTTATACCTTTGGCAAAAATTAGACTTCAAGTAAACACATCATGTTTCATCTCTGCTCAAGAGTCCTGATTTGTGTATGTTTTCTATTTGCATGTATCTTAGACTGTGTGCTTAAATTACAAAGAAATTCCATAGTTCAAATGAGCATAAAGTTGTTTGGCAAACTGAGATTACACAGCTACAAAGTTCTTCGTAGACGATATCTATAAATAGAGGTGTCTGATGTGGAAAGCTTTCTGAACAATATAAGTGGGCTTCTTTTCAAAGAGAACTGGAAAAGAGGAAAGCCTACAGCGTTGATGTAAAGGATTGTAATTAGAATTTGGTCCTGATAATTAGATCCCAGTAGACATAGTTTGGCTTTCTTTTTCCTAAAACAAACAAATCATAAATGAGTGTAGGATATCATTTCTGCAAGAATAAAAATAGAAATGGAATTTTAAATAAAGATTGTGAAGCAAAATGAAGCATTTTAATTCTTGCACCTGGAGTCTTTCTCTAATGAAATGCAAATGAATTCTAAAAAATCTCTGACCTCTGATTTGCTGATTGCAGCCTAAAATCACTCATTTGGTTTTTAGAAAAAAGAGAAAATGCATACCAAGATTAAGGCATTAAGAACATCTACCTTAAAATTTCATAATAAAGTTGGATGATTGACTATTACTGATTGATTCTGTGTTTCCAATGTAAAGAAAGTTTAAAGTCAAGGATAGAGTATTCCATATACATGGAGCTACAGATAATTATTTGAATCATTTCATTCAATGTGAGCTCCTATAGCATGTTTGCTTATTGTCCACACTTCTAAATTTGCAGAAGAAGCAAAACTGTAATCTTCTTTTAAATTTGATGAATACCTAAGATTGTTTAAATTAGCACTATTGAGACAGGACCAGATTTTAAGAAAGTGACTCACATTTATGTTTAGATAATGTTAGGCAAGTGTGTTAGCTCATTAAGAGGTTAGGATCTTTAAATTACTCTTGGTATTTTTATGTGTCCTTATGTCTGATTTTTATTAGTTGTTATCAACATATACAATAACCAAAATTATGATTGACACAAATGAAGATATTTGTAAAACATGTACCTAAAATACTGAGAGACTACACTGAAAGTTTCAGTTATAATAAAGACAAGTATCCTTATTTATTTAAACTTGCATCCCTTCTTAAATGTGTTAAAAATTTTAAATGGTTGCTTATTTACTTATGTATGTATGTATGTGGGAAGCTACACACCTGCCATGGCATGTACGTGGAGAGCAAAGGAAAACTTTTGTGAATCAGTTCTCTCCTTCTATTATTTGGATTGTAGGGATTGAACTCAAATTAGGCTTGGTGGCTAGCACCTTTATCCACTGGCCCAACTATTAGGCCCTCTCCTAAATAAACTGAAAATATTTACATTAATAACACTTAGATTCTAGTATGTTAATTATGACTAGAATTGGCAAACCAGACATAAGATAAACAAATAAATAACTGCACAAACTAGGATGATTACCAAGAAATTTGACAAAACATTATAATTTTTGTATGTTAGACTTTAAATTTCATGGGAGTGGAGTACAAATGAAAGTAGTCTGGCCATGTTATCTCTATTTAGCTCTGAGTACTACATAGTAACATTTGTTGTTAGGCTCAGTCATGTACATGATAGACATATACAATGAATATTTGCAGACCAGTTTCACCCATCAGTCACCTAGATTGGTAGACAACTTCTGAATCACCTTCTCAACTTTTTAAATATTTCATGTCAGTCTTAATGAACACAAAATTTTAAAAAAGGAAGCAAAAAAATAGTATTTTGAGTTTCTTGATTTTATTTAATTGCTTTCATATAGGCACTTGGTGCTGTAGGCTTTCCTCTTAGGATTATCTGTATTGGAACTCATACAATTGGGCATGTTGTCTTACCATTTTCATTTAGCTCTAGAAAATTGTTTATTTGCTTCTTGATTTCCTCAGTGACAAGTTATCTTTCAACACAGTGCTATTTCTTCTCCCTGAGCTTATGCACTTTCTGTAGTTTTTAGTGCACGTGATATATAACTTTATTCCACTTTGGGAAGATTGAATACAGGATGTGATTTCAGTTTTCCTATGTTTGTTAAAACTTGAGTAATATCATGTCCTAATATGAACAATTTTGGAGAAAGTTCCATGGCTGATGAGAAGAGTATACATTCTCTATTGTTTGGTGGATTGTTCCGGAGGTGTCCATTCGGACATTTGATTTAAGCTGTCATCTCAGCCAGATGTTAGCCTGTTTAATTTTCATCCAGATGATCTGTCTACGGGTGAGGATGGGGTATTGAAGCCACTAGCATTGTGTTGGTGTCAGTATGTGCTTTTACATCTAGTAGACTTCTTTTTTTTTTAATAATTTACTTTTTATTTCTTCAAGTTACATCTCAATCACAATCCCCTCCCTACTCCCCCCTCCAGTCCCAACCTTCCACCCTCCTCCCCCTCAACCCCCATCCTCTTCCCTTTTTTTTTTTTTTAGTTTAAGGTATTTCTTTTTTTCCCCCAACAGCTCTCCCTTTCAGTCCAAAAAATGGTTCTTTTTCTTAGACTTCTTTTTAATGGAATTTGATGTATATGTTTGACGAATATAAGTTTAGAATTGTATTATTGTTATATAGATGAATATGGAGTGAACTTCCTTATCTCTTTTGACTAGTTTTAGTGAGTATTCTCTTTTGTCAGGTATTAGAATAGCTTGACCCACTTATGTACTAGATCAATTCATTAAGATTGTCTTTATCCTTACTTTTATGCCTACATGGTGTCATTCAATGAAGTAAGTAATATTTCTTGGAGGTAGTATATAGATGGATCCTATTCTCTTATCCAATTAGCAATTTTTTTTCTCTTTCTTATAGGGGAATTGAGACCAATAATACTTGAGGTTATTATTGAAAGAGGTATATTAATTCCTGTTTTTTTTTAATTTTACGTTATTTTCTTCAACCTCTTTTGTTTAACTCTACTAGTATTTTTAGTTTATTCCTGTGACCTCTGGGTGTGTTTATCATTTTCTTCAGACTCAAGTTTTCCTTCTAATATCCTATGTAGAGTTGGTTTACTGATCATAAATTTCTGAAACCTATTTTTCTCATGGGAGATTTTTATTTCTTCAAATTTAAAAAGATTTTTTTTTCAGAGTACAACAATCTGTGTTGACAGTTATCTTTCTGAACTTGTAATACAACTTTCCAGGCTTTTCTGGTTTTAATGGTTCCTATCAAATAATCAGGTATCATTCTTTGTAAGTGATTTGAGCTTTTGTATTGCAGATTTCAATCTACCTTTTTATTCTGTGTTTTTAATGTTTTAACTATAGTATATCATGTAAAGTTTATTCCCTGATGCTACTTAGAGTTTTGTAGGCCTACAGTACCAAGAGAGCATTTTTTTTTTCTTTAGGTGTAGAAATTTCTCTATGCCGTTAGTGTCATATTTTTCTTTCTTCATGTTTTTTTTGTTTGTTTGTTTGTTTTGTATTTTGATACAAGGTTTCTCTGTGTAACAGCTGTGGGTGACTCTCCTGGAACTTGTCCTCTAGACCAGGCTGGCCTTGAACTCACAGAGATCCACCTGCCTCTTCCTCCCAAGTGCTGGGATTAAAGGCATGTGCCCCCAAGCCCAGATTCTTCAATGTTCTTAATCTAAAGTTTATTTGTTTTCATGGTGTTCTAAGATTCTCTCATGTTCCAGTCATGAGTTTATTATAATTTATCATTGACCTTTACTGATTAGTCCAATTCCTCTGCCTTGTCTTCAAACTTAAATAGTCTGTTGTATAAATGATCCATTCAATTATGAGGTTTTCCACTGAGGATTTTATTTGGCTCACTAATTTGTTATTTCTAACACCATTTCATTTAGGTTTTTCTTTTGTAATTCTGTCTCTTCAATGAGTTTTAGTATCTTATCTTGTATTGACATCTTTATTTTATCTTCTTTTTGTCGTCTTTGACTTGTTTAAAAATGGTTATAATCATTCTTCTTAATTACTTGAAGTCATTGTCCTGGTTCCCATTATTATAGGATTAGTAGTTTTTAATGGAGACACATTGTCTTGGGTTTTTCCTATTGTTTCTGGTTTTGCACAGCTATTTTCTGAATTTGAGCTAATGATTGAGTTGGGGAGTGGACCTAGGGCTGATGGTCTAGGGTTTGCTTATTTGTCAGCCCCAGGAGTGTGGGGCACTGCAAAAGTAAGGGCAGGAGTTTGAAAGTCCAGAGACCACCTTACCTATTGGCACCAGGAGCTCAGCAGATGGGAAATTCTGCTGAGTCACAGGCCTTGGTTGTCCTTACTTGGCTAAGCTGAGAGATGGAAGACTGAAGAAGTTTGGGCCAACTGGTCTGGGCCTGATTAGCAATTACCTGTCCATGACAGGAGCTGAGTTGACAGGGACCATACTATTTTCTCATGTGACATTTTATTTTTTCTTTTATATTCATATATAGAACTTTCAATTGGATTGCAACTTCATGTTGTGACTATGTCACATTTAATCAATTCATTTTTATCTGTTTTTCAGGATATTAAAATGCATTTTACTTCCTCATTGTGACAAGCGATATGTCAAAGAACATCCTTTCATACAGGTGTAAGGTTTGACCTATACAAGGTGTATAATGATATGTGTACTTAAGGCTCACAAAATGTACCATGATTTTAATTATATCCACAAAATCCAAAGCATTATCCAAACTTATTTGGATTTTATATACCCTACTCAGTGTTTTATGAAGGTCCATGTTAAATATATTATGAGTTTACAATAATGCATATATATTCATCTTATTTACTGTTTTCTTATTGCTGTTCACATGTACACTTTCCTAAATTCTGATACAACTGAATCTTATCAACTTGTCTTGTGAGTTTCTTCCTAAGAGCTCCTCTTACTTCATATGGTTCCTGATTTATTCATAGAGAAATGATGTAGTTTTCTTATTGAAGTATAGTATTTCTTTACATATATAATCTAATGTGTTTAGAGTTATATTTGGTATCTCATTCTATACAGTGCAGAGAATAATCTATGATAGCCGTGCTTTCAGTTTTGAATAAGTTTATCAAGTATACAGCAAGTAAAAGTAAAAGAATATATAGCAAGTAGCAGATAGAAGCCACAGGTAGATACTAAAATATTAGTCAAACACTCAGAGCATGCAGAAAAGATGACTAGAGAAGGTCAATTGAGAGAGCACCAATGATAACATCATCAAATCAAGGAAAGGCTTAGAGACACTCCATAGAAATCAACTGGGGAAGCCCTGTTGAGGCATCCAGTTGGAGTTCCAACAAGGAAACCTGTGTTGAGAAAAGTGTACCATGCGGTTGTCCTTTCAAATAAAGGAGCAAATAGCTGTAAGTAAATGACATCATCAAATTGGATGCTTGAGATCATCCAGCAGAAATAACTGCTGAACTACAGCTGATGTAGTCATGTTGGAGTCCTGACAGAGAGCCCTAGACAGAACAGGACATTCTCATCACAGATGAGCTTTTTTCTCCCAGTGTGGGCATTAGTCTGTTATGGGATAAAACAGGGCAACCTTGGTTAGAGGCATTTTACCTTCTCACTGTTTTCAAAAACACATTGTGTTTTACTTTTGGTCTGTTTTCTTGTTCTCTTTCTCTCTCTGACACAATTTTGGGTGGGAGCAGTTCATCCCAGTCTAGGGATCTTAACGGGCATTTTAGATGAATATATTTGGTCTAAAGTCACAGGGGAGGGGGGCAATCCCACCTGTGGAGCCACTTTCTCTGTGATATATTCCTTGTTCATATGCTTTGCCAAAACTTTCTGACTCTTTCCGCATTGTCCATGGTGTCATGATGTCTTAAATGTTACTGAAAAAAAAAATGCCTCATGCATTCAGCCATTCATACTATTTTAAATGCTTTTCTTGATAAAACAATAATAAAATTATACTATTGTATATTATAAATATGCTAAATTTTACTATGTATTTCAAGGCCAGTTATCTATTTGCCTTCCTTAATAGTCCTTGAATCTCCAGTGTGAGATGGTTGAATTAGTGGCAGGCCTATCTCTTGGCATGAAAAACCTCTTGCTTCAACTGTAGACAGACTGCTGTCCAAAAAGGACAAAACTTGGTAGCAGGTAAGTCAACAGCCTAGCTCTGCCAAGACAGGGTAGGTAAGTCCTTCATAATTCCTGCTCTACAATCAATGTCTATCAGAGAAACGGGACCAAAAGGCTGAAGATTGATGCTGTAACATATGGAGAGAAAACGGGAACTGTCCAGGCAGCCACTGATATGTCATTTCTTAGTTTTGGAAGATGCAGGCCCTGCACTTCCTACATAATCAGATATATTTATCCCTCTCAGGTCTCTGAGGTGGTTGAAGAATAGATAGAGTCTCATAGTTAAATTTTGAGTTGTTTAGGAATCAAGAGGGTGTTCTGGATCTAAGAAGATGTTTTTAAAATTGTGTTGCAAGTTAGTATGAAAGCTGAGTCAGATATAGAACTTTAAACTCATGGAGATGGTTAGATAGTAGAATGTTAAAGTCAGGGGCCAAATACATATGGACTGGACATTGGGAATTTATGCTAAGCCATTTAACTCTCATAATTGTGGTGTATTTATTTCTGTTGTTTTGTATAGTATTTACTGTTATAAGAGAAGGAACCATTTGTTGGACTGAAAGGGGAGCTGCTGAGGGGAAGAGGGTGGAAGGGTGGGACAGGAGGGGGGAGTAGGGAAGGGATTGTGACTGAGATGTAACTTGAAGAAATAAAAAATAAATTATTAAAAAAATAGTCCTTGATTCTATTTAGGCACAATCCATTATCATTTCCTTTGGGTAGACTGTCCTAACTTTGTTCCAAATTGAAATTGTTTGAAGACTTGGTCACATTAATCTCAATATCTGGAAAAGTAAAGACTTTTATGTTTTTATCGTCACCTTAAAATTTAGTTAAATATTCTCCACTATTATCTCTCAGATATGGGATAATTAATGTGGTTATCTGCTTAGTATTTTATTAGTGTGATTTTGAGTTTGTAAATTAACTTGATGAAATTTGAGACTTTTTAAAATTGAGCCCTCTAATCAAGGAATATTGTATTTTTATGTTTATTTTACATTTCCTTTATAAATATTATGAACATTTTCATGGTATATTGTAGTATACACTTTTTATATGTATATATTGTCACTTAATTTCAAATATCTTGACTTTTTAAAAGAATTTATCCTGTTTTGATAATATAGGTTTTGGTTGGTTGGTTGGTTTTTTTACCAAGATGAGGACTCAGGACTTGTTCAATTTTGGAACATGCATGATCAATGTTACCCTTATTCCATTATTTCTATCCTTTGTCTTTCATGGAACTACTTGAAGATGCTTGAAAGTCATACTTATGTAGTCTATATACTCATATATAAATAATTTACATATGGTGTATAGAGTTTTCATTAGTCCTCAGATTTTTTTTCATGCTTTCAAACTATGTCATACAAGTTTCAATCAGAATAATGGTGCTTATCTTTTTACAAGATAAATTTCTGCTTAAGATTCTTTTTTTTTTTTTTTAAGCATGAATCCTGGCTTTCTCTGGATCAGCTTTGCATGAGCCTGGTTATCTTTTGTTTATATAATCCTTCTTTGGAGACTTTATTTTCAAAGGAATAGTGTATCATTTTTTTTTTTTTTAGTGTCAAAGAAAATTATAGTATCACTTCCTTTGTCTACACATTTTTTTGCCATTTCCATCCATTAACATTAGTATGTGCAACCTACATTTATAATTGTGAGTGCTCTAAGTTTCTGTTAGGCAAGGATTTTAACTAGTCACATTTTCTGCAAATATAAAGAGAAAAATACAAAATACATGCTGGTTGTTGTGATGGTTTGGATAAGAATGGTCCCCATAGGCTCATAGTTTTGAATAAGCAATCAAACTAGGAAGTGGTAGTACTAGGAGGTGTGGCCCTGTTGAAGTAGGTGTGGCCTTGTTGGGAAAGTGTGTCATTGGGGATGGGCTTTGAGATTTCAAATGCTCAAGCCAGGCCCAGTGTCTCTTTCTCTTCCTGTTGCCTGTAGATTGGAATGTAAAACTCATGGCACCTTCTCCAGTACCATATCTACTTGTGTGTTGTCATGTTTCCTGCCATTACAATAAAGGACTAAATCTGTGAACCTATAAGCCAGCCCCACTTAAATGTTTTCCTTTATAAGAGTTTCCATGGCCATGGAGTCTCTTCAAAGCAATAGAATTCCTAACTAAGATACTTACTTTGAAGGGATTAGTCATGTATAAAATACATAAAACAAAATAAAAGCTTTGCTTTCATTGAAGTACATAGTAGAGATCAGGCAATTGCTTATCAATGTAGGTGGGTTGGTTCGGCCAAAATTCTTCAAAACTTTTTTTAAGTGGTATATTTTTTATTAAGCTCACAGTCCCCACAGTTGCTGCCTTCACTTATGTACATCTATGCATTGTAGATTATCTCTGAATTCTACTGTTCAAGTAAGTGTTGCAGCTGTCTTTGTAAATCACTCCTCTTGATGTCACTACATTATCTAACTCAGAAAGTCCATACAGAAAGTGTTTCCCAGTTTATCATCCTTTTAAATCTATCTGTTTACTAAGTAATAGCACTAAGACAAAAAAGTCATATGGAATCTCGCTCACAGGTTACTGGAAGAGTGCCAAAAGAGACTCAGGTACTTCAACAGTGTGGTAGCTTAGTAAGAAAGCTGCTTATTATGAATCAGGTATGAGAACAATCTTGGGAAGCACCTTATCATGTCAAGATTCATTCATTGCACAGTGAGGAACCGACTCCAATGGTAACTTGTGAGGCTTTTTTAAGAAGACTACTAAATTAATAGAGTTGGGGTGACAGGGCTCAGCTTCTCAGAGCTTTGAGTTAACTGGAACCTATTCAGAGGCATTTTTCTGAAAAGGCTCATTCATTTATTTAATTCATTTAAAGAAAAATTAATCAAGACTTAGAAGTTATCAAAACAAAATAGAAAAGAGTTTAGCTCTTTTCGTATGCCCATGCATTGTACTTTGTTCAGTTTTAGTTTATTTAACTCCCACAACTATATAAGCCCATATCATGCTGATTTTATAAATAATAAAATTGTTTCTTAGTTGGCTTAAGAGAATTTCCTATAGCTCTTCACCTAGTTACCATTCAGTTTATACCTTCTATTACCCAACACCTTTATACTATCTTTCTTTTATTTATAAATTTTTTAAAATATTTATTTATTACTTCAAGTTACATCTCCTCCACAGTGCCCGCTTTCCATCCCTCCTAACTCCATCCTCCCACTTTTTCCCCCCTTCCACCTATTCTACTCCTCCTGAGTGGGGTGCCCCTACATATCATCCCCCCCGCTCTGTTCAACAGTCATATGAGGGCTAAAAGCTTCCTCTTGCACTGGAGGCCAACATGGCAGCACCACTAGGGCAAAGCATTCTACTATCAGGTAACAAAGTCTATGTTCCTATTCCTTTTGGTGTGTTCATTGTAGGATAGTTATCCTGTACTACATGACTAAAATCTAATTATAAGTGAATAGATGCCATGTACATCTTTCTGAATCTGGGTTCGCTAACTCAGGATCAGCTTTCTAGTTCCATCAATTTGACTGCAAATTGGATGATTTCCTTGTTGCTGATAGCTGAGTAGTATTCCATTGTGTAAATGTACCACAGTTTTTTTTTTTTTTTTTTTTTTTTGTCCATTCTTAACTGAGCGACATCTGGGTTGTGTCTAGTTTCTACCTATTACAAATAAGGCTGCTATAAGCCGGGCGGTGGTGGCGCACGCCTTTAATCCCAGCACTTGGGAGGCAGAGGCAGGTGGATCTTTGTGAGTTCGAGGCCAGCCTGGTCTATAAAGTGAGTCCAGGACAGCCAGGGCTATACAGAGAAACCTTGTCTCAAAAAAACAAAAACAAAAAAAAAAAAACAAATAAGGCTGCTATGAACATAGATGAGGAAACTTCCTTGTGATTTGGTGAGGAATCATTTGGAAGTATACCCAGAAGTAGTATGGCTGGTCTTGAGGTAGAGCTATTCCAAGTTTTCTAAGATATCACCAGACTAATTTCCATAGTGGTTGTACAAGTTTTTTTTAATAATTTATTTTTTATTTCTTCAAGTTACATCTCAATCACAATCCCCTCCCTACTGTCCCCTCCAGTCCCACCCTTCCACCCTCCTCCCCCTCACCCCCCCATCTTCTTCCCTTCTTGTTTTTTTTTTTTAGTTTAAGGTATTTCTTTTTACCCCCAACAGCTCTCCCTTTCAGTCCAAAAAATGGTTCTTTTTCTTATAACTATAAATACAATACAAAACAACAGAAATAAATAGGCCACAATTATAAGAGTTATATGGCTTAGCATACATTCCCAATGTCCAGTCCATATGTATTTGGCACCTGACTTTAACATTCTACTATCTAACCATCTCCATGAGTTTAAAGTTCTATATCTGACTCAGCTTTCATACTAACTTGCCTCATAATTTTAAAAATACCTTCTTAGATCCAGAACACCCTCTTGATTCCTAAACAACTCAAAATTTAACTATGAGACTCTAGTTATCTATTCTTCAACCACCTCAGAGACCTGAGAGGGATAAATATATCTGATTATATAGGAAGTGCAGGGACTGCAGCTTCCAAAACTAAGAAATGACATACCAGTGGCTCCCTGGACAGTTCCCATTTTCTCTCCATACATTACAGCATCAATCTTCAGCCCTTTGGCCCCGTTTCTCTGACAGACATTGGTTGTACAAGTTTTTACTCCCACCAGCAGTGAAGGAGTGTTCCCCTTTCTCCACAACCTCGCCAGCATGTGCTGTCATTTGAGTTTTTGCTCTTAGCCATTCTGACAGGTTGAGATGAAATCTCAGAGTTGTCTTGAGTTGCATTTCTCTGATGGTTAAGGATGTTGACCTCATGAAACTGAAAAGCTTCTGTAAGGCAAAGGACAATGTCATTCAAGCAAATGGCAACCTACAGATTGGGAAAAGATCTTTACCAGCCCCACATCTGGCAGAGAGCTAATATCCATAATTTATAAAGAACTCAAGAAATTAAACACCAAGAAACCAAATAATCCAATCAAAAAATGAGGGACAGAGATAAACTGAGAATTCAGAAAGGAGAAATCCCTAATGCCCAAGAAACACTTTGTACTATCTTTCAATTAACAGTCCTAGTTTGCATATGTACCACATCTCCTCTCTCAATGCATTTCGAATGTTCCTTGATGATTTGAATAGAATCGAGTGCAGAGGATCTCAACCTGTGGGTCACTACCCAAACTTTTTCCAAAGGATTGCCTAATAGGATCAGAAAACACAGACATTAACATTACAGTCCATAACAGTGGCAGAATTCCAGCAATGAAGTAGCAACAAAAATAATTTTTTTAATGTTTATTTATTGCTTCAAGTTACATCTCCATCATAGTCCCCTCTGTTTACCCATCCTGGCCCCACCCTCCCACCTTCTCCTCCTTCTCCCGGAACTCATAATTTTGTTTAATAATTAGGCCACAAATATGAAAATTATAAGGTATAACATACATTCCCAATGTCCAGTCCATACGTATTTGGCAACTGATATTAATATTCTATTGTTCATCTATCTCCATGAGTTTAAAGCTCTATACCTAACTCAGTTTCCATCCTAACTTGCATTACCAGCTTAAAAACATCTTCTTAGCCCTAGAACATCCTTTTAATTCCTAAACATCTTAAAATCTAACTGTGAAACTATATCTATCTAGTCTTCAACCACATCAGAGAACCTAGAAGGATAAATATATCTGATTATACAGGAAGTGCAGAGCCAGCAGCTCCCAAAACTAATTTTATGTTCAGGAGTCATCACAACACGAGGAACTGAATTAAAGGGATGCAACATTGGAAAGGTTGAGAACCACTGATAATGGGAAGTATTTTCTGTGGGAAATTTATGGGTGCCCGGTGATTCTTACTTACCAGATGATTTTGGCATGTCTAAACCTGTCCTCAAGAACTTGTATCTAGGAGCCAGAGACATATGATATTGTTAGCATTTGCCACCAATGCTTGCTTCAGGAGTCTTCCCTAGGAAAGGTATTAATGTGAGGGATGAAAGGGTAGCAAGCAGGAAGGACTGAATAGAAAAAATGGGGAACAGAGCTAAACAGAGAATTCACAAAGGAGGGATCCCTAATGGCTGAGAGACATTTGAAGAAATGTTCAGCATCCTTAATCATCAGAGAAATGCAACTCTAGATGACTCTAAGATTCCATCTCACACCTGTCAGAATGGCTAAGATCAAAAGCTCAAATGACAACACATGCTGGCGAGGGTGTGGAGAAAGGGGAACCCTCCTCCATTGCTGGTGGGAGTGCAGGCTTGTGCAACAACTATGGAGGTCAGTCTGGAGATATCTTAGAAAACTTGGAATAGCTCTGCCTTTGAACCCAGCCATACCACTTCTGGGTATACATCCAAATGATTCCTCACCAAATCACAAAGAAGTTTCCTCATTTATGTTCATAGCAGCCTTATTTGTAATAGCTAGAAACTGGAAACAATCCAGATGTCCCTCAATGGAAGAATGGATTTAAAAAACTGTGGTACATCTACGTGATGGAATACTACTCAGCTATCAGAAACATGGAAATCATGCAATTTGCAGCCAAATGGATAGAATAGAGAAGCTCATCCTGAGTGAGCTAACTCAGACTCAGAAGGATGCCCATGGCATCTATTCATTTATATGTGGATTTTAGCCATATCATACAGGATAACTATACCAATGCACCAAAGGGAACATGAACATAGACTTTTTTTCCTGTCAATGGGACACTTTTCCCTAGTGGTGCTGCCTTGTAGGCCCCCAGTGTATGAGGAGTCTCTTGGCCCTCATATGACTGCTGAAATGGGGGGGAGGACTGTTATGTAGGGACACTCCACTCCAGAGGAGTGGGATGGAAGGGTTAGGAGTTAGAGGGTGGGAGGGCTGGACTGGGAGGGGTAGAAAGAGGACACTGCAATGGAGATGTAACCTGAAGTAATAAATAAATATTTTAAAAAAGAAGAAAGATGAAGTTAGGGTCATTATATGATATGGAACTGGTGAGCTTTCCTGAGGTAGAACAAAGGGACAGGTTTTGGGTGGGACACAAATAGCTGGTAGGGACTGGAGGGCAGCTTCATCGGCCCAGGCCTGAGGAGGTGCTGCTAGGTTACTATGGTAAGTAATAGGAGATGAGACTGAATGCTATAGATGATTTTAATGACAAGTTGAGGTTATGAATGAGTACATGTAGCATAACAATGATACTGATAAATTATGTCTTACATTTACATGTTATGTTGCACATTTTTTATTCTAATTAGGTATATGGTACAACTATTACTTAGTATTCCTTAGCTTTAAATGGGTACTTTGTGTCTGGAAGAATAAATAAACTACCAACAGACATTTTCCTCTAAGTCACAAGCTTATTTCCCAACAATATTAGTGGTACATGATCATTCAACAATTAAAAAATGTACATACAATAGTTTTTTTTATCAATGTACATGTTGATACTAGAAAATTTGAGGCAAGTAAAACCTGAATAGAATTGTAAGAACTAGAGGACATTTTATTGAATTTGATTATGCATAAGTTTATCTCTAGTATCACTTCCATAATTTTACATCCTCGGAGAAAATTCAGTATAACCCATTGCCAGCTAAAACACCACAGAGATGGCTGTAAATTGAGTTTTGTTTTGTGGTGGTCAGCTGATATTGAGGGGATTCTAAATCTCTTAAAGCTCTGAAGAAATGACTTTAAGCCTAAAGAGGGTATCAAAGGAAGCTGTCTGTAAATGTTGAATGCTCCTAATATGATTGCCCTTTTGAGGAGTTAAGATTGTATGTGAATGTGTTACAGATGGTGGTGTGGTAGGCAATGGAATATACTGTGCTACAGATGATACTGTGATAGGCAATGGGACATATTGCCGTTATCTAATCTTCAGCATTCAAGCAGCATCTTCACATATGTCAAACTTTCTAATGGACCCCAAATACATGTGAATTTCAACAGAATGGTGTTGTCAGATCTTGATCATCTTTATTTTTCAAGTATCTTATTATATATATGGCAGCTTCAAATTTCTGATGCCCTCTTTGCCACTCTCAACTTGACATTTTCAGTATTTTAACTATCATTGTTCATATATCAGCAAATGAAATATGAACTGTATAGCCCAAGCCTCAAGTATAGCATCATTTTTTTAACATCCTTCACAGATCATACTGATTTCAACCACAGCTTTTTCCATTTTCCTTGGGTAATATGCTGACTTGTTACTTCCGTCTCTCTCTCTCTCTCTCCCAATAACATCTTAGTGCTGTTGCCTTTTGATTTAATGTATGAGAATGTCATAGTCACTCAGCTTCCCACTCTGTTTCTCCCCTAACCCATTCCATAGACAGTCACATGAAGAATATTTAAAAATATCAATAATGTTATGCCATTCCCTTGTTTAAAACTCTCCTGGGATTTCCATTGCACATAAGACAAAGTTCAGAGATTTTGCACTGTCCACAGGGTGCTACATATTTTGGCCAAATCTGTCTAATTTTTTTCTCCTTCAGTAATGCATGGAGAACCCTGAAATCAGGCAATTGCCTCTCTGTTGAGAATTCCTCTTTAGTGCCATGTACTTGCTTCCTTCATATAGATCAGCTAAAATGGCAGGTCTTCAGTGAAGTCTTTTTCTAAACACCCTCCCCTCTGTTACTCCTTATCAAGTCATCTTTTTGTAGGGTACATGTCATGCTCTCGTGTTGTCTCATTCATCTATTTTTGTAGCAGGATATTAGAGTGAAGTTTTATTTGGAAACATTTCTTTATGAGGTGAAATAAAGTTTCAAAGTAATACTTGGGAATGAGGTGGATGACTCCAATGACTATTCACATGCAGGGAGATACTAATCAGGAAAATGTAAATTCTAAGAGATAACGTCAGGAGATATTTAAATGTATCTAGTATAGTTCCATTGTTAAAATTAAATCATATAAACTTATAATAAATAAATTATGTGACAACGATGAACATTTATAACAGCTCATCACTTCTCATCATGTGACTATATGTTGTTACTGTCTATGCTGTTAAAGCTATATGTGTATACTCTAGCTGTTATGTACTGTGTACATGGTTGCACATCACTACACAGGTTTCTAACTCTGTTTTAGTGATATTACATTACTTTTTGAAATTATTCATAATGGTAGTATTTATATTAAAAACTTGGCCAGCAGTATAATGTGACCAATTATAGCATTAGAAACTAGAATGTTATTTTAATACATCTTATTAATAAGCAAAGGAAACACATGTTAGAATTATAGATACACATTGATTCCAAAAATAGATTAGGTACATATACCAAGTTCTTCTTAAGAATCACTTAAAATGTTCTGTAGAGTAACTGGACACATACAATTTATAATTAAGAGTATAGTATGTCTCCTGGGACTATGAGATGGCTCAGTAGGGTAAAGCACTTGTAACTAAACCTGATGACCTTAGGTCAGTCCCTGTAACCTAGAGAGAATGCACTCAAATATAAATGAAACTTTTAAATAATAGCGTAAAATCTTATTTCTATTTATACTACACTTCCTTTGTATCAGCAAAGCTTATTAAGCTTATGTACTTTTACATATGTATATTTTAAAAGAACTCTGTTAGGTATTTTCTAGCACAGCATTGTGATAGACTCACTCAGTAAGAGATAGAAAGTTACTTCTGTTTTTCACCTTACATCAAGAGAGGAGCACTTGCTAATGCAATTGAGAGAACACAGACTTTCCCCTTATGCCCACTCCTACCTCAGTCCAATCTTACTTCATCTGAGAAATCTAAAAGGTGAATGAGAGTCTTGGCCAGAGCCTATGAGAAAAAAGACTTAAGTCACTCAATTGATCAGTAAATGGGGGTGACTTGAGGGCAGAGTTTAGGTTAGTGCTTCCTGTGGATCATAGATGAACCGCACACAAGACAGATCAGGTGTTGTCAATATAGATCCACTCTAAGGAGGGGGCTCAGATGGGCAAATTATAAGAAGCTAGAAGTGAGGTACACGAACTGCATGATAAGAAATCCAGGTGAGAAGTTCTGAGCTGGGAATGGAAATCTCCAATGAAGGAAACAGGGAAGCTTTAGATCCCTAGGCAAAGATCTGCCAGCCATTTCTATCAGTTTTGATTACACAAGAACTTTACTGCTAGATATCCACGTGTATGACCTTGGGGTAACAGCTTAAGGGACAGGGGAAGTACATACTGGGCAAAAGAGAAAATAAATGAGATCCAACAATCTACTCTATTCTTCCCTACTAACAAGTTTCTCACAAAGAACAGTTTTGAGAATGGTGAAAGAGATGCTGAGCCCAAGTCCTGTGATTATGTCTAGTACTTCTGGAGCCCTTTTCAGACAGTCCATGCCTGAGTGTCTGTCATCAACTGTTTTACCCATGTTTTCCTTTAGCAGTTACAAACTTTAAATTTTGCATTAAGGTATTTGATCCATTTTGAATTTATTTCTCTGTGTGTGTGTATATATATATATATATGTATATATATATTCCATTTTGAGTTTATTTCTGTGCATGTATATTTACATATGTATATTTCTGTGCATATGTATGTGAGTGTATATGTGTGTGAGTGCATGTGTGTGTGTGTCTATTTTTGTCCCTGTACATGTGTACATGCAGCTTTGTTAGCAGCATTTGTTGGAGAGGCCATTGTTTTTGCGGTTTTCACCCTGATGTATTTTGTTACATTTTTAATATTTAACTTTAATATTTTGTTCAAGTTTGGGTGACTGTAGCTGTATGGGTTTTTTTCTAGGTCTCTATTCTGTCCTACTAGTCGGTATGTATGCTATATGAGTACCATATTTTAGTTACCATTATTTTGTGTCATAATTTGATATGAGGCATTATATCTCCAATTTAGAGTTGCTTTGACTATTCAGGCTCCTTTCTGATTCTGTGTGGATATTACAATTGTTTTTCTCTTTCTGTGATGAATACAATAAGAATTTTGATACATAAAATATGGTACATACACACAATGGAATTTTGTTTAACCATAAAAAAGAAGGAAATAAGAACATTTTCAGGAAAATGGTTGAAACTATAAATCATTATGTTCAAGAAAATAGTCCAAACTCAGAAATAAAAACATCACATTTCTTCTCATATGCAGAAGCTAGATTTATGTTGAGGTGTGTGTGAGTGTGTGTGTGTGTGTGTGTGTGTGTGTGTGTGTAAGAGAGAGAGACAAGAGTAGAAAGGATACTATGTATAAGAAGGATCTTAAAATATAGCACAAGGTGGAAGAGGATGATAGAATACATGGGACACTAAAACAGAAGGAAGAAATATGCTGAACGAGATATTATAAGACAAAAATATAATTGCTTTTAGGTTAAATACAATAAATACCAAGTGGTGAATAAACTACATTTATTTCCCCCCATTGTAAGTGATCAGAGCCAAGCACAAGGCAGGCACTCAGAAAGGTTTCATTTTAAGAACAAATGTGCATGCGAATGAGTGACAGCTTACCCCAGCTCCTCAGGCAGTTGAGGAAGAATGTTCAGAAAATGATTATAGTATATATGTTAACGTAAATATTATTCAGAAATAGAGGGAGGGAGGGAGAAAGTGAGTGAGGGACAGGATGGGGGGATTCAGTTCTTGATGCTAGGGGGTGGGCAGACCCTCCAGGCTCAGAAGGCAATGTTGTCCCTGCAGGGGACCCAACAGAGATACTTGATCATGCAAGTGAACCAGTAGTTGGTACACACACACAAACTTGCACGTGCACATGTGTGGTTGATCATAAGAATATTGAGCAACGACAGAGAAGGGCAGTGCAGTGAGGAGGAGACCAAGAAACCTGGTCAAGTGCTGAGAAATTGTTCAGCGATTTTCAAAATTCTCCCATACTGAGAGAGAGAGAGAAAAAAAAGTCAATTCAGTTATGTCCTGAGTTGTTGGGTGAGATTGTTTAGGTTTCATGGAAGTTCCAATGTGGCCTCCGGATTCCTGGGTTCATGTGCCCCTCTCCCTGGACATTCCAAGAGCAGATGTTATGATAAAGTTCAAGGAAAGAAATGTCATATCCGAAATAAAGATGCAGAACACTCCAAAAGGCAGGGACATACTTTCAGTGACACAGAGAGAAGCTTCTCATTCACAAAGTAATTTTTAACAATTTAAAAGGTTAAGAAGGTTAAGAGTATTAAAACAACCAGAGCTTATCTACATGTGTTTAGAAATATTCATGTTGAGTTGTTTTGTCTTCGGTTTTACATCCTGACTTCAATTTTCCCTCCCAGTCCTTCCCCTTCCACCCTTCCCTGCATCCCCTCCTCCTCAGTTTCTCTTCAGAAAAGGGCAGGCCTCCCATGGATATTAAACACCCATGGCATATCAAGTAGCAGTAAGAAGAGGAACCTCCTCTCCTAAGGCTGGATGAGGCAATCAATTAGCAGGAAAGGGTCCCAAAGGCAGACAACAGTGAAATAGATACATATTGATTTTTTTCCAGAAAAAAAAAGAACTCAAACATATTTAAAGAAGCTGTTAGTACTCATATGACTGATAAACTGAGGTGGGTTGAGATGTGGGGGGCACCACTCACTAGAGGAGTAGAATAGGTGTGTGGGGGGGGGAGAGGGTGGGAGAAGGAACCCAGGAGAGGTGGAGGGAGGAGGCTGTGATGGAGATGTAACTTGAAGTAATAAATAAGCATTTTTAAAAAGATATAACTGGTAAGCATGAAGTCTGTATTTCTTACAAGTGGATGAGTGTTTCTGAGAAGAGCTTCCTAGAGGAAGAGGCCGCATGCTTAACACTCACAGGGTGTGAGAAGATACATGGTTTTCAGTTAATGATTCAGGTAGGTTCAGCTAGCCTTGAATAACCAGAGCACAGATCTTCTCCTGGTCACATTTGTTTCCCAGTCTTATAAGACAGCAGTCCTTTTGAATTTAATGTTATTAAGGGACAAAATGCACAAAGCTGGCCACATTTTGCTGGCTCTCATAAGTGTCAAACAATTGGATTTCCTTGTCCCTTTTATTTTTAGTTCTGTGCATGGAGATGCACATCATTGATCTACAGGAAAGCTTATGTTTTTTAGCTGTCATGCTGCACTTCCCAGAAACGAAGCATGATGTATGTTCTCTTTTGAAAACAATTGATAAATTCCACATTGACAGAAACATTTCATTTCCCAAGTCATTTGTCTGTTTGCCATAAATAGGGTACTGGTTTCTGCAAGCCAAGTCCATTCCTTTTAGTGGCTTTTTCTTTTATTAATACTTTTCAACTTTTATTTGGATCTCAAAAAGTGGCCATTAATTAACTCAGGGAAAAACCCAGCCATTTTTATTTTTTCTGGTAAATGGGAAATCTGGTAAATGGTTTGTACTTCTGCTTTGTCAAAACATTTATTTTTAAAAACTGCATTAGAACATTTAATGATACTTTATAAGTTCCATGTGTTCACTCCCATTTATAATGGTAGACATGGGGAGTGTGTGACCTTCTTACTGATGTATTGGCTTAGCCCTCACACCAGGGTCTTAACTCAGATCCTGATGGACTATACAACTCACACGATGCACTACCACTGGTTATTTATATCTTTTTTTTTCCTGGAAAGGATCAAGACAGACACAAGCTCATCAGTTTTAATTTTAAGAAAATAAACTATACCTTTGATTAAAAATATTTCTAATCAACTAAGTAAAACTTTTTAATATTGAGGGCCTCTTGACAATAAAGTCTGCATCTTGCAAACCATCATGTACCCCGAGGCACTAATTATCATTTACCAATTCACTAAGCCAATAAGTGTTTATTGAACTCCTACAATATGCTAGGGACATTGTTAAATGCTGAGGTGGAAACCTATACTTGTGAAAATTCTGTAGTTATTTATCTCTTTGAAGTCATAATTAATAAGTACACTGTTACAATACAAAATGAAGTTTTCTTGGCCCACGTGCCTCTTGCTGAAAATGTAGAATAAACCATATACATTCAGCATTCATTATCTCTTATATCTTGGCAACTGAATAAGGAACCCTTCCCAAACTGAACTAGTGTATGTGTTCGATATTAAGTAAAACAACACTTCCTTAACTTGGCCCTCTTATTTGATGAGTTGCCATGAAGACGTGATACTATTTCATGGAACATTCATTATGAGACAACTGAATCAAAGTGTAGTGGACACAAAGAAAGTGTTAATGCCACAGAGATGATTCTGGGGGCTTCATAATCAATAGGGTCTTGGATCACACCTGAGGCATATTATTTACAAGTACTTTCACTGGATAGCAGTAGCATTGGTATAGGAAAGGTGACATATGTATGGAGAGAAAATGGGAACTGTCAAGGCAGCCACTGGTATGTCATTTCTTAGTTTTGGAAGCTGCAGGCCTTGCACTTCCTATATAATCATATATATTTATCCCTCTCAGGTCTCTGAGGTGGTTGTAGAATAGATAGTTAGAGTCTCATAGTTAAATTTTGAGTTGTTTAGGAATCAAGAGGGTGTTCTGGATTTAAGAAGATATTTTTAAAATTGTGAGGCAAGTTAGTATTAAAGCTGAGTTAGATATAGAACTTTAAACTCATGGAGATGGTTAGATAGTAGAATGTTAAAGTCAGGTGCCAAATACATATGGACTGGACATTGGGAATGTATGCTAAGCCATATAGCTCTCATAATTGTGGCCTATTTATTTCTGTTGTTTTGTTTTGTATTTATAGTTATAAGAGAAAGAAACATTTGTTGGACTGAAAGGGAGAGCTGTTGGGGGGGGGAAGAAATACTTTAAACTAAAAAAAAAATAAGGGAAGAGGATGGGGGTTGAGGGGGAGGAGGGTGGAAGGGGTGGAAGGATGGGACTGGAGGGGGGAGTAGGGAGGGGACTGTGATTGAGATGTAACTTGAAGAAATAAAAAATAAATTATTAAAAATAAGAAAGTATTCTTAGAGATCAGTGTCAAAGAGAAGTCCTCAATCTTTGTCAGATTACACATGAGCAATAAATTTATATCTTAAAAAAAAAGAATACAGATATATGTTGCAGATCAAGCTCATGCAAACCAAGACAGGACTTTCTTAAATTATATGTAATTTAACATGATATAACTTTGACCTCTTAAAGAATGGTGGTCTGGGAGTTTAGAAATATGTTGATCATTCTTTGGACTTGAACCATAGAAAACATTTTCCTACAAGTATAGTGTATCCATTTGTATTTAGCAAGAAGTAAATGAAATTATTTTAAAATGATATCCCCAACAAGGCCTAGGGCATCATCATATTCAAACTATATGAATGGGTGATATAATTGTATAATTCAGTGTGATCTTGGTTTATTTTAGCAAGCTATGGGGACAGATGTATCTGTTTTCCTAGGTGTTCTTGACATCAGTGTCTAAGGACCTCACTATGACCTGTCTGAACATCCTCTTGAGAAGGAATGCAATCACTGACATAAATGATTAACTTTCCCCTATATATGTCCATTAATAACTGCTGAATTATTATGGCTTTATTATTTTCCTATTGGTTATTATTGGTCTCTATCCATGAAACAGAAACCCACTCTTACTTAAATTTATGTCTTACAGTGGACGTAGATTCATCCAACTGTTTTTTTGAATGTATGTAATTCTGAAATGATTTCTTTAAGTAAACTTCCATAAATCCTCAGGAGCCTCCTTTTCTGAAAACACCAAAGAGAAACTTTCCTTAATTGAGCATAAAATAACATTTCATAGACTTGGGTGTTCTATAAATGACAGACTATTCTTCGAGGTTACCAGGTCATGGGAGCCAGGGGCTTTGGCCGTTATTGAAAACTGATCCCTGGGGGTCTGAAAGACTGCTCTGTTTCAGGCCAACACTGACAACCATTAATATGCCAAGATTCCAGAAGTGAGTTCCATATGTGAGAACATGACAGCTGTTGGGAAATGATCAGCAAAGTGGTCTCATTGATCAATCATCTGTTCTTTTGTGATGTCCCAGTAAAGGTAATTTTCAGCAAAATAAACTCCATGTCATCATTAGGAGACATCACCACCTTTGCCCCAAGCTGTGTCGTACTTGATCTGGAATATTTTAAACATCAGCTCAAATGAAACACAATATATTAACTCATTTTCTTCTATATTCTTACATTCTTCTTCATGTGTCTTTCAGAATTTTTAAGTCGGAAGAAACCCTGAAGTTAGTTTTGCAAAATAGCTTCACTTTCCAGATAAACAAAAGCAAGACCCAGAGAAATAAGTTAGAGTCCAGAGTCAAAGCCCATCCAACAGTAAACATTTAAAGGGACTACTTGGGAAGTTTCATGATTTCAATGGAAGACACAGGCAGTACTGAGAAATTTTAGACCCTGATATCAATGACTGATCCTGAACGGCTCAGGACTGATGGTGACTTCACAGAGACTGGAACAATTAGCCAATAGTTAAGTCATAGTTTCAGACCCCTTGAAATGCACTCACTCTCCTTAACTGGAATGCTAGGAACAAAATACAAAGTTTCCTTCCAAAGGAGGCTGCATGCCCTGTGTAGTAGTTTCTCTTCTCTTGGACAGTGAAAGCAGTGCTTTAGGCATATTGACCAAATCATGGGAAAATCAATTGCTATTGAGTTAGAGTTGAACAAAATAGTTTCAAAAGTGTTTAATTTTTTTCCCTCATACCCTTTATTCTTTTAAAGTTCTTGTAACATGTGATCCCAGGCTGACTTGTCCATGACTCCTGACACAGCAAAAACTTCCTTTGGAAATGTTTTTCTCCCACCCCTGCTCTCCCCTTGCTGTCTTCCTAAATAAGAAAACCATTAAAGGAAAATAAAAACTCATTCAGCACAATGAGATAGGAACAAATCAGACCAACTATTATTAAAACCTGTTTCCTAACTAATCACAATTCACAGTAAGTATGATGCAAACAAGGCTAAACTAGCAAAAATAATAGAGTTAGACAACTCAGAAGAGATATAGAATGCAGTCATATCTCTTAAAAAGGTGAATAGCAAGGAAAACTGTTGGCTGGATAATGAGAACTTAATGCCAGCGTGGAGGAGAACTTCAGGTCACTTGGTTTTCTGATGTTTCTGAGAAGACCACCTAAAGTGGAGCACATATTCTACCCACCCTGTTCCTTCTAGCTTCCCTCCCAGTCTCCCTCCCTCCTTACCCTCCTACTCCCATTTTTCTTCCTGTTTTCCTTTAGTCCCTTTTTCCTTCCTCCTTTTCCTTCTTCCCATTCTCCCTTCTCTTTTTCTTTTCCTTTTTCTTCATGACTCTCCATCACACTCATTTTCATTGCCGTGTCTTTCTTGCATTTCTCTATGAATTCCAGTCTTCTTCTCTTTTAAAATCTTCTTCCTACACTGTCTTTGAAGAATTTTTTTTTCCTTTCAAGTTTTCATTTGTTCCATTCTCCATCCCATACGCTGGAGAAATGAAAGGTCGGCGTGGAGAAGCTCAATTGTCAATGCTAAATCATGTTCAAGAATAGAACACAGGGTGGTTTGAACTGTGATCCTGCAAGAGGATGCTCATTTCAGAAAGGAGTGAACCGTGAGCAGTGCCCATGACTGAGGCCCTCACAGGGGTGAGAAAGCCTATCCATGGCAAGAAGTAGAATGTAACACTCCAGGAAGTAGAAAGTGTTGGCTTCCTCCAGTTTTGGAGCTGGGAGTATGTCACATTCCAGGGAAGTAAATCGTTAACTAAGGTGGGGCTAGTTGAGGGGGTAGAAAAGAAAAGTAACACCAAGGTGTCTCTTTTAAGCTCAGGCTTGTTAGATTGAAGGAGTAAAAGTAATCAGGGCACCCAGTTACACGATAACTGAAAATGGGTGATGCACAAGTATGTGAGCAGTGCTGGAGGAACGTGCAGATGGCCACTCAGTATAGAGTCATTTAACAATGGGAAGGTCCACCATCAAACTGACCTGTGGTTCAGATAATAAAAGAGAGAAGGGGGAGGGGGGAGGCAAGGTCCCAGAACATGCAGTTCAGTAGGCAAGAAAGAGCCATCCATTCACAGTCTCTCATGGGAAATCTTCAAAGCCTGTTGCATTTCAGAATTAGAATTTCCTTAGAAAAGTAAATTATTATACATTTTCCATTAACACTCTCTGAGAAGTTCTTTAGAAATCTAGTAATCACACACATATGGAAAAACACATGAATATTTTTACTAATTGGGTTAAATAATATCAAATAGCTTTATTCAGTTTATATTTGGTTTTGCCACCCAGATAGGTTAAAAAAAACCTTTTTGTTTTCAGAGCCTATAAATGTTCCAATTAATGATAAGATACTAAGAATGTACTCAGTTCTCTCCTGAGCCTTGGGGAAGGCAGATGAAGCAATAACAGTCATTATCCCTTGAGTTTATGGCAGGTGGAAGTCTAAACATTCATTCTACACTGTACAGTGTCGGTGCTGGCTGAGGTGTGTCTATTTCTCTGTTTTGAAATATCAAGAGTAAATGATGGAGAAATCAAAACAAAACAAGGACGAGAATGCACAGAACCTGGGGAGGCTCAGAACTTCTTGTGAGGAATGGGGTAAGATAATGAATGAACTGTTCTTCTGGTGGAGGGGAAGTCAGGAGAGGCAGAGCTATAAGCTCTTGGGAGAAGTTCCTCTCTAGTGCAGGGATGTGCTTGCAGTGACAGAGTAAGACATAAGAGAGCAGTGGCCACACTGTGGGCAACACTGTATGAAAGCAGTCCCCCTTCTGTAAATTTAAGAGAGTGAAGCATGATTGGTTTAGTCTTTTTTAAAGCTAAATTATATTTGAATATGTCTTTAGAACATGAGGTCACTACCTTTAAGACGATTATGGATTTTAAAAGGGAGGGCTGTAGAGGTGCACTAAGAAAGCAAATACAAAAGCAGATTCACCCACAGTTTACACCATTTTTTTTTAATCAAACAAGTAAAAGACACTAGAAAGAAACATTATTTTTATTATTGCCATTGTTATCACAAAAGGTCTGTTTCACAGGCAAGAGAGAAGCATGCTGACATGAATGTTCTTCTGTGGAACTGAAAGTGGCATTTCTTGTTAAGCCAGGGAGTCTGCCCTCATCACATTCTTCGTATTTAAAAGATTTATCAAAAATGGCTCAAGCCCAGCAATTTGGAGTGGCTGTGGATTTAATGTTGCAGCAGGTCTTACTAGTTTCTTGGTGGAGGCATCCTTGAGCTTTCAAAAGCTAACCTGGGGGAAGCCAGGACTGCAGGACAGTAATTAAAGGCACATGGATATTTGTTTACTAACCACACCAAAAGTCTTAGTATTTTCATTGTTTGCATACTCATAAGCATTCAAAGATCAGCTATGTATCCCTAGGGATTATGTTAGTATTTCAGTCCCAGCCTATTGGCCTAGGGCCTCCTATGGAGGCATAAGTCAGATATTTGGAAAAGCCCAAGGAGCTAGCTATTACTCCCACACCACAGCTTCTCTGTGCCTGAAGTCACTTTACTCCATTGAGTCCTTTACTCCAATTTTGGAGCCAAGGTTCTTTTTTTGAAGCCAAAAGCACCTAGAACCTAACACAGATCCCACCAGAGGCCTGTGGTTCCACCATTGAGCCCAAAAGACCAGTTAAGCAAACACTAGGAGTGATAGGGATTACTATCCCCCCCCTCCCCTAGCCACCAAGGTACTTTTTTGATTTACACTGGTGGGAACTATGCTGTCTGTAGCTTTCTTTCTCTTCTCTTCTCATTCTCCTCTCTGCCTTCCCTTAACCCCAGATAGTATCTAGTCCGAAACACTCTACTCCCTAACCTAGCCTCATAGAATAGAATAATCTGTGTTTCCTTCCTGTCACTGACTCTCTTTTATTGATTTAACAAGTCTTTAGGAGATGATGCGATTTATAAATAAACAAACTTGAACTTGTGTTTAGCAAGGCAAGTTGGAGAGATGATTCAAGATACAGTCACATGTTAAGTTGTTTAACAACAGGGACATATTCTGAAAATGTCTTTAGAAGACTTTGAGCAGACATCATAGAAACAAGTTTGTATGTATTCAACTCTAATGGTATAGTGTATTTGTATATTACAGTGCATTATTCATCTAGTCTACATGGTATATAGTCCTGTATATGTATACACACACACACACACACACACACACACACACACACACACACACACA